>JAODAL010015997.1:0-82035 GCA_025379985.1 Phyllomedusa bahiana | reverse complement strand
GAAAAGGGCAAATTGGGGTGAATAACAACTTTTAGTTTTTTGTGGAATATTCTCCCCCTAGCTGTGAACCTACGCCCTTCAGAGTGAACCTGGGCCTCTTGGCAGCTTCTCTAATTAGTGCTCTCCTTGTCTGGGCTGTAATTTCTTGGTAGGGTAGCAGTTGTGCTATACTCCTTCCATTTATGTTTATGGATTGAACAGTGCTCCGTGAGATGTTCAGAGCTTGGACTATTTTTAAAAAAACCTAAGCACACTGCACTTTTCAGTTTCTAATTTGGAAAAATTTGGAAATCCGGAATCATTTTCTTTACACTTCCCAAATACTTGCTACTTTGTGTTGCTTTTTCACATTAAATATCAGTAAATTAAATCTGTTTGTGGCTGTAATGTTTAAAAATGAGGAGCGGTTCAACGGGTATGAATACTTTTGCAACCCACTGTAATTTGTGTATTTTACTTCAAAAATATGGCCAAGCTGTTCTCATTCTCATGGTTATTACCAGGTACCGATGACAGCGTAAAAAAGCCAGAAGGAGGTAGAATGCCGACAATTCAGCCTAAAGTGACTTTTATGGACAGTGTATTTCTTTAATTTAAACAATGGCACTGCTTATACTTATTCACACCAATTGAAATTCCTGGAACTCATGAATGATGAAGTTACTGTACCAAACGAGTCACTACATGATTCTGGTATCCATGACTTAAGTACGGAATTTGGTTCTGTCATACAGTAAATCTGAAAATTTTTAGCAATGGATCACTGCTGTTGTGATTGAAATAGAATCAGTTCATTGAGTTAGAGATGGATGAGTATAGAATCATATTATGTCATCACATAACTGTACTGTTTATTATAGTGAATTCTGGAATTTGTTTCAACATAAATTAATAAGCACACTATAAATTACACTTATAATATTAATAACATCACTAAATTGTTTATTTTAAGCCACTTCATTGTTTCATAGTGGATTTCTAATAGCTGACAGTTTAACCTAATAAAAATTTCATTATTAAAGAGCTTCTCCTTAGTTATCAAAACTTTTTTGAAAAAAAAAAAATCCTTGCTTGAATAAAAAGAAACTAAAAAATAGCCATTTAAGCATATAACCAATTGGGCTCCAACTTACTGCTATTCCAAGAGTGGCCTACTTTTCATAGTCATTTTAAGCTACAGATGTACCATTTGTATATGACATCCAATAGTAAAACAACTCCACTCACAAGAAATGAAGCTTAAACTGTCCAGTTTAGAAAACACATTTTTATATACCCTATTCGGGAACACTATGTTAATTGCGGGAGGCCTCCTCTCTTGGTAATTTAGGGTGACATGTATGATCTAGGTGCATAGAGGCCAGTTCTAACTAGCTTTAAAGTAGTGAAGAATTTATTAACCTGTTCTGCGGGTCATAGATTTGGCGCTTTTTAGTTCCACTATGACAACTCAGGCTCAGGTAAACCACTTTTAACTTGGTCTGCCTGTTCCAGCAGTAATGCGCCTAGTTTTATCGTCCGACAGTCATAAATGTGTAGAATCATACAGTTGTGGTGGGACACGCCTCCAGAACGCCCCTGCATCTTAGGCACATAACAAAGTGCTGCGGGTGCTGTATAATGCACCTAATTTTGGAGTGCACCTTCTCATACACCAAGAGAACAGGACTGCGCCAGTTTTTGGGCTGAAAGGACACCAGAATACTGGCGCAGCCCCATACATACATGTCGTCCTTAATGAGCAGTTACAAAGGGAATCTCTATCTCTTAGCTGACCTGCATAACACTAGTAACCTATCAATTCCAATGAAAACAATGTAATGCCTAGTTGAAAGTCTGTGTTGCCCAATCACAGCCCTAAAATATCACTGCTCTAGAGGAGATCTGCATGGAGGAATGGGCCAAAATACCAGCAACAGTGTGTGCCAACCTTGTGAAGACTTACAGAAAATGTTTTACCTCTATCAACAAAGGATATATAATAAAGTATTGAGATTAATTTTCGTTATTGACCAAATACTTATTTTCCGCCATAATTTGCAAATAAATTCTTTCCAAATCAGACAATGATTTTCTGGATTTGCTTTCTCATTTTGTCTATCATATTTGAGGTCTACCTATGATGTCAATTACAGGTCTCTCTCATCTATTTAAGTGGGAGGACTTACACAATTGGTGGCTGACTATTTTTTTCCCCACTGTATAATGAAAGGAAAAACATAGGTAAAAGGGTTTTTCCCATCCTGCTGTTTCACAGAGCCTGCCACTTCCTGTGCAGGCTGTGGACGGTCCTTCAGCATTGCCTGAAATTTCAGCTCTGCTAGATACTATTTCTAGCTGTGCCTGCTACAGGGACATGGAGGATGGAAGGGTTTGGAACAAAAAGTCACTATCCAAACAGGATATCGTTTGAGCATGCAGAACTTTATTTGTCATCAGAGGAAGCTGCCAAGATAAACAGAGTGATTCTTCTGCATGCAAATTCAACTGTGTATTTGCATAGAAAGGTAAGTGTGTCTCTGCAGCCCTGACAGCACAGCACTGGGCTTCAGATTTCCCTCTGTTCAGTAACTAAAGGGTTAAAATTTGTCTCAGTAGAAAGATAAAATTAGAGACTGAGAATCAAGCTCCATAATAGAAATACAAAAATCGATATGATCAGCGTCAGTGTCCTAATTTTCAAAATAGAAACATCTCCATGAAAAGATCACCCCTAGTAAGTTGACCAAAACCTCACCTTCAATGCTTGAGAAAGACTCCTCTTTATGAGTCGAAATGATGCATACTTTTTGTACTTGGGATTCTTATTAATAAAGGACATCATGCTGACGCCGTGCTTGGATACTTTTTTGAGAATCAAGCACCATTCTACTGATAAGACACAGCAGGGAAGGATGTCACCAGCCCCGACTATGATAGAGCAGAGATGTGGTTGGTAAGCTAGAAAGCTTGTGTAAACAAGCAGCAGATAAAAAATTGATCTAACTCTGAAATGATGCAAAATTGGAACTGCAATGTACTTGGTAATCATTTCTATTTACCTTTACCTACATTTTAAAATATAATCAGAGCACTGGGATTACACCATTAAGATTTTTTGCATGACATAACACTATTGGGGTATTTAGTAAAAATGCATCTTGGTAATAAATTATAGGAAAGTAAAAAGATGCTGCACGCTGGGCTGTACATAGTGATGAGGGGCTTCCTTCTCGTGCTGTTTAACATTACCACATTATAACCATCTGAGACAGAATGGTTTCACACTTTGACTACTATTTATTTCATAGTACCTTGGCTTAATTCACCCAAACTCTTGTTTGTAGAACCTATGGGGAGGGGATCCTTGGACAGGTTCTTACAACTATTTCAATGTCAGTCAATCTGGCCTGGGCTTTTTCTCTCTCGGGCCCTATAGCAGCTACATGTATGCCTCTGACTGCAAGATATATGTGCAGCAAGTTTTATTAGTCAAAACTTCATGGGTTTCATCACTTTTCACATGGTTTTCTGACTCCTGTGACTCATTGAAGCCTGCACACCTGTGTGATAACCGGTGAGACAAAGCTAAGATTTACAAGGCAAGTTGCAAGGCAGATGGAGAAAAACAAGCACATTCTTTGCTATTACACTTAACCCTGAATGTCCCTCAGGAAAAATGTCTAAGAAGTTTGTGGTTTTAAATAATATATTTTAAGTGCTGTTTAACACCTGTTGGTGTCTGATCTCTCAGTTCGTAAGGATGATTCCCCACTAAAAAAGGCCTTGATCCACCTCTTTGACGTTGTCCAACAGGTCGTTGATCCCTCTTAAAGATAATCTAAACTCAAATCTAATTATCAATTTATCATCCCATCTACTAACCAAAGACGAAATTAATGTCCTCAGTTTGGGACTATCATTTGTCCCAACCACCAAATTTAATTTGTTCAGGTGGGTCAAGGATATTAACCTTTTTGGCCGAAAACTAAAATGTCATAAATATCACTGTTTGAAAAACAAGAAAGAATGTATGGAACTGGGCATTAGTGAAGATTTATTAGAGGGTGTAAAACTCCTATACGATATTTCAGAGGACACAGTAAACACAGGTCAAGGTCCCTTTACAGAATTAAAACCTAGAAATACAAAAATGCCACCACAGGGAGAGGTTTCCTGTGTCATATTTTCATCCTCGGGTCGTCAAAGATTTGGAGGACTTGATGGGAAATTTCCCCTAAACTGAAACGCATATGAAGTAGAGGCGATCGGAAATTGGAGCAGGTTTCATGATCTAATAGAAAAACCCCTCTATAAGGGTCAATATCTCCTCCTTGACCATCAAAAATATTGGTTTGTGCAATAGACATTGGATGATAAATTTGTTCCGTATTTACCAAATGACCCAACTAATATTTTAAAAAAACTGAATTTTAAAATACAAAAATGAGGCAAAATCAAAAAAAAGGTTATCTGGGATAATTTATTTGATTTCCTTTCCCCAAAATTCCTAGCCCTAGTTTACAGCTTCCCAAAAAAATCATAAAGGGATAACCCGCAAAAAGGTCCCCCCTATTAATCGGAATTGACCCCCCTAAACTAAAAAAATTTGGGGGTTATTTGGATGTTTTTTAGCCCTTTTGGGGAAAATTCTCTTTCCTTCACGAAAGACACAAGGACTTTTAAGAAAGTTGGATGGGATAAGGTCTCCCCTAAAAGCTGGTTGCCAGCATAGCGTGGAGGTTATACCCATTTTTTTTCCCGATGTTTGGGCATACTTGTGAAACATTTTTTGTACACTCGAGGGAACAATTCGACAACAAGTAAAATTTGTTCTTAGATACTCGAATTTTAAAGACGAGAAATTATTTTCTGTTTTAAGGTGGGTTTTTCCCCCAAGCGGGGGGGGACTCCCATGGGCGTCCCTGCGCTCCATCTTCGCAAATTTGTAAGGTTTGGTGGGAGAACCTACTTTTTTTTGATGAGACCATGTCAGAATGGACGATCATATAGGGCTCTGGACCTTTATATAGAGATGTCTTGTGATCTGGAAGGGCCAAAAAAATTTTCTATCATTATGGATCGATTGAACCGAAACCTGGGATTGGGTTCACGTGGGAAATACAACCTGATTGTCTGCTTTTTTTCGATGTCGGATTAAAAGGGATAATAGGGGTCCATCTCTCTAAAAATTTCCCGTAAACCCACTCCTCTAACTCCCTCTTACTGGCGGAGCAGTCACCCCTTTCCCTTAAAAAAAGAGGATACCTGGGACAGTTTTTGCGGCTACGGAAAATTTTCCCAGGCCACAGAATTTAAGAGGAAAGCGGTTGTTTTAAAAAAAAACGTTTTAGGGAAAAATTACCTAAGACGTGATCCTAAAAAAGGGTTTCACATGCATTGAATATGGGAAAAACCCGTTTTTAAACCAAGGGACCGAAAATCAAAAATTTGGGGGGAATTTGGGCCCCCGGGGATTGGTATTTGACGAAGTCTTATGAAGTTAGAAATGTTCTCAAAAGAATTGGGGGAATCCCAATATGGGGTCCTGACTCAGCGAAAAAGGTTTGGACTTTTCCCCCTAGTTACATTTTTTGAAAGGGGTAGTTAAAGTACCCCGGGCAAAGCCCTATCCCCTCCCCTTTAAGAAAAACACCCGGCTGGATAGGGGCCCCTTGGGTGCTTTGATGTAGTGGGATGTGTAAATTGTGCCTTTGTGGAAAAGGAAAAAAATTTTTTTAAACCCAAACACGGAAATATTTTCAAATTTGGCATTTCATTAATTGCAGGGAACCCACGGCATTATCTATCTGCTAAAAAAATGAGTGTGGAAAAAAAATACATTGGGAAGACCATTCGAGATTTTGCCCCCCGGGGTGGGTGAACACTTAGGGACTAAGGATAAAAGGGACACCCCCCCCAGACTATTTGGTCTGAAATAATGGGGTATACCAACGTTCGATTCATGGGATTGGACATGGTCAAATACATCCCCCTAAAGGGGAAACCTAGATAAATTATTGCTAGCAAAGAAAGCTTTTTGGGTCTACACACAAAAACCCAAAAAACCAGTTGGTTTGAATGAACAACTTAATTTCCCAAAGTTTTCTGTGAAATCTTCTTCTATCTTGGGGGCATTTTTTAAAAAAACCAAAAAAAAATACAAGAGTCCAGGTAGGGGTTTAAAATTTATACGAGCGCTATGAATAAGATCTTGATATTCTTTCCCCCTCTCCTTTTTCTTTTGGTTTGTTGTTGTATTGTAGTGATACCGCTCTTTTTAAATCAAGACTGTGGTTTGGCCTACCTATGTTTTCTCTTATTTTTAGCAATTTACTCCCCTCGCCTTTTTTAGTATAGAAACACAGAGGGGGGGGGTCCTTTTTTGGGATGTGTTTTTCATTTTGAGACACATCCCCCCCTTTTTTCCCTTTCACCCCGGAACGTCACATGGCCTGGAGTAGATGCGTGCGGGGTGTCCGTGCGATTCAAGCCTCATTTCGGTAAAGGGTCACTTGCTTTTTACGTACAGCATTTTTGTTACCACGGGGGCAGGGTGCCAGGCCTCATTGTGATTAGATGCCGGGCCCTTCCGTCATTGAAACGGCTTGTTTGGCCTTTAGACACATTGATCTCTGTCATATAAAATGGGGCTTATTCTGTTTTAAGTACACAGACACATAGCTGTGTCAAGGGGCACTTTAGCCCCTGTCTTTTGCCTGGAATCTTAGACCCCAATTTTTTTTAGGGAAACCACCCCTTGTTGTATTGTTTAACACGATTATTTTCACAATTTTTTTGGTTTGAGCACTTTATATTTTCTTTTAACTCTTTTTTTGAACCCCAACACTGTCCCCTGGGAGGTTGGGGGGGGCGCCGAAACATTTTGGGAAAAATAAAAGTAAGGTTTTTTTTTACTTACCTTATGCTCGATTTTTTGAACTTTAGGGCAATTTTTGGGTGAGTTTTTACCGGGCCCCGGTTCGGAAGGGTCATCCTTATGGGACGTCTAAATCCCCGGATATTAGGTTGGGGTACCATAGGAAAAAATTTTAGGGTTTTAGGGGGAGAAACTTCCCTCCCCCATCCAAAAATTTTGGTTACCCCATTTTTCCTGTAACCTTGGTAAGATTTTGTTGGCTTTTTTTCTATTCTATTATTTTTCCAAACGCTTTAAAGCAAAAGGAAATTTTAACCTAAAAACTAAATAAAAGTTTTTATTTTAATTTTTTTTTAGTATGCCCTTCCCCAAATGATTTTTACAAATATCTATTTGGGGGGGGGGGGGGGTGTTTGTGGTGACCCTTTTTGTCTTAAAAAATATAAGGGAAAATTTTTACAATACTACCCTTGGATTTGTCTAGGGAATCCTTCCTGTATCTTACAATCGGTTTTTGTTTTTTTTCCGTTTTTTTCTTGCACGATTTTGCGGCTGGTTTTCATGCAGCCACATTGAACATTACTATAATCTGCAATTTTCAATTGGGTTATAGAACATGTTCTAAATTTTTTGATCTTAGAAAATCTCAGAAAAACCTTCAGTTTGGGTTTTCTATTAAGTTCTATGGGGATTATTTACAGTCGGATTTTTTGCAGATTTTAAATACTCAATCCCCATAAAATCCTACTGTAAATTGTCCTGTGTAGACGTAGCCTTACTAGTGACCTGATAATAGCTGTCTTTTGCTGTAAAATTGCTCCAAAACTGCTATAATATTGTTTCTGTACAGGAGAAAAAGTTATACATAATGATTATGTGCACTTTGTCAGTACTGAGTGTTTAGAATGATAGATGTGGCCAGCAAGTTGTAAAATACACTACGTTTACCAATGACGTGCCCCATTTTGTGGTGTAATCATTTGTGTAAATACACATCAGCTATGAGGTATTCTGTATGGTGTGCATAACACCCCAGTACCATGCTTCCTGCTTCCTATAGTGCTTTTGTTGTTCCTCTGGACATGCTGATATAAAGTTCCTAAGAAAGATACGTCAGGTGACCATGTTGGTCCAAAATGCTGACAAGAGTGGTGAAGTCACTATGAGCCACAGTAGCGTAAAGTAGTGAATGTGCAAGAACAGTGGCGGAAGAGCAGAGTGATATGGAATTGTATTAAGTGTATTGCACAGATTGTTACTTTTCAGTTTAGGGTCATGGTGCTGGATTTTTTTAAATCGCAGAATATGTCTATTAAATGGGGTTTCTAAAGTTTTACATTGATGGCCTATGCTTAGGATGAGCCATTGATGCCTAATTTGTAGGTGAATGAGGTGTTGGAAGTGATGTTAGATCAGATGTGATGCGCAACTTCTTACATTACATCCAATGTTACTTTTCCATGACATAGTGATAACATAGGGAAATCAGAAGTAATGTAATACTCGACATTGGATGTCTCACAGGAAGTGAAGCCGTTCCAGGAGCATCACTAGAAGGTAAGCTAAGCTCTAGAACACTATAAAAACTCTAATCCTTAATTAGGATAGTGTCACAGCTACACTACAAACATCTTGCCTATGGGATGCCCCAAACTTAAATTTTTCACACGTTTCACCAGTATGAAAACGAACAGAGTATTATTTAAGCAACACTATTAAGGCGTGTCTAGTACATGACATGAACACAACACTAATGCTGAACTGGAGGACTAAAAGAGTCCAAAACTCTGTATTATAATACAAAATGCTGTAACTATGTCAACAGCTTTTTGCAGCCTTTAGATAAACATTTTTCAGCAAGGCTGTCTCTTTCAATATCTATTGTTAGTCACATTGCAACTTTATGAGAAAATATCCCTTTCTAATGTCTCCACTGACTAGAGCAAACAGTGAATAACACTGACACTATAATGGCTTCAGTGCTCAATCCACGTTCTGCACAATTGCCAGGTGTAGTGTTGAGGGATATGGGGTCAGATGTTTACTATATAAATGCCTGTCTTTTGTTGGAGGAAGAATAGGTTCTAGTTACATAGTGCTTATCTAAACATGCCTTTCAATAAAAGCTACACTGTATATATACTAATGCACTACTATCAGTAGAAGAATACGCTGTATATTCAAATGGATAGAAATAAATTGCAAGACCAAAGTATATGGCATGAATAACACAGTGTGTAGAAAAAGGTCTGTAATTAACACTGAGGCTACGTGCAGACAGTAATGTTAAAATACCATCAGATTCTGTTATAGCCTTCATCCAGTATTTTACAATCGGTTTTTGCTTTTTACCATTTTTTTGCGCAGATTTTGCGGTAGGTTTTTGGATTTTGGCCGGTCCATTAACTTTTAACTGTACTATACTCAAGTGAAATACGACAGATTATAGGACATGTTATAATTTTTTTTTAACAGATTTCGGATTTGAAATCCGACTACAGAAAATCCAAGCTCAGATTTTCTATTGAGGTCTATGGGATAATTTACAGTCGGATTTCGGCGGATTCTAAATAATGAATCAACTTAAAAATCTGGCAGTAAATCACTCTATGTTGACGTAGCCTAAAGCCCTCATGCACATTAGTTGTCAGAACCCTCAGATATCAGTTAGACTAGCCAAATGTCTTATATGTACAGTATGTGCTCCTTTTGACTTTCCCTGACATCATTGCATTTGGCATGTTAAATTTTTCTCCAGCAGCCACCAGAAGTGTTGGGACACCTTTACTTTCTGCTTGAATCTGGTCATTTGTTGTATTTTAGAAAGTTAGAAATCCACACAGAGAATTGGTTAGCCATTCATCTAGCTGCCACGTCACATGTATGAACTTTGGCGATGACAGACCAGTTCTAAATAACTTTAAGGTAGTGTAGACTGTGCCAGAATGTATGAACCTGTTCTTCTGCAGGTCATACAGACAGGTGCATTGTAGTGCCAATACGACAAGTCTGCCTCAGGCAGACCACTTTTGATTTGGTTTGGCTGTTCTATATGTTATGTGCCTAGGTTTGACATCAAAGATTCATAAATGTGACTAATTCTACGAAATTTAGGTTAAAATCTGTGCATCATCTATTAAGATCGCGCCATTTTCGGCACTTCCTGTCATTTTGGTGGCCAGCAAATCAGCTTACAGAATAGAGCAGGGTGAGATGTGTGAGCGACATAATGACTGGGTTGTGTATGGTTGCGATTGGCTGGAAAAATCACGACTTCATTTTACATAGAACAGCCCTTCCTGTTCATGATCAGTGTCTCTCAGCGTCTCATAGCAGTAGGACGTGCGCTGTGCCTGTGTCCAAACAGCTCAGTGAAATTATTCTATTTCTTCACAAAGAAAGCTCTACTGTTAGCTGTGATCCTTACAACTTAGTTAGATCAGAGATTGGAAGATTTTATGTAGTTAGGTAGAGAATTTTAAAGGAGCATCTACCGCTGTAAAGTCAAGGAGGGAATCGGGGAGGGGGGGGCCCGGGGCGAACACAGACAAGCTCTATAAAGAATACTGGATAAAGTTCACCAAGACTTAGTGTAGACATTGCACTGCAATAGCTTTATTATTAACAGTTTTCTATTGAAATATTTCCTGGAAATTGGGCAGCCTGAACTTATATTAGGATACACATCTTTTCTAGTAACTGCAGGTCTCTTTGTTAGGTGCAAAACTCCACTTTTATTATCAATATACATTTCAGATAGGTGTTTTTTTCAATTTTGCCCATACCAGCTTTGTTGATATAGCCACCTTTCAGTTAAATTAGAATCCAGCAATTTTGTAGTCAGCACAGGTTGATAGGTGCCAAAAATACACTTTTATTATCAATACATTTCAGATACGTGTTTTTTCACTTTGGTTGCCACTACAGCTTTGTTCATTGAGGCACCTTGCACTTAAATGTGAATACAGCAATTTTGTAGTCACCACAGGTGAATTGAAAGGTGCCAAAAATACCTTTTATTATCCGAATACATTACAGATACGTGTTTTTTCACTTTGGCGCACTACAGCTTTGTTCATTGAGGCACCTTGCACTTAAATGTGAATACAGCAATTTTGTAGTCACCAAAGGTGAATTGATAGGTGCCAAAAAATACCTTTTATTATCCGAATACATTACAGATACGTGTTTTTTCACTTTGGCGCACTACAGCTTTGTTCATTGAGGCACCTTGCACTTAAATGTGAATATAGCAATTTGTAGTCACCACAGGTGAATTGAAAAGTGCCAAAAATACCTTTTATTATCCGAATACATTACAGATACGTGTTTTTTTACTTTGGCGCACTACAGCTTTGTTCATTGAGGCACCTTGCACTTAAATGTGAATACAGCAATTTTGTAGTCACCACAGGTGAATTGAAAGGTGCCAAAAATACCTTTTATTATCCGAATACATTACAGATACGTGTTTTTTCACTTTGGCCTAGTCCAGATTTGTTGATAGAGCCACCTTGCAGTTAAATTTGAATCCAGCAATTGTGTAGTTACCACAGGTGAATTGATAGGTGCCAAAAAATACCTTTTATTATCCGAATACATTACAGATACGTGTTTTTTTCACTTTGGCGCACTACAGCTTTGTTCATTGAGGCACCTTGCACTTAAATGTGAATACAGCAAATACTACAGGTCCTATTATAAAAAAAAAAACGTTGTTTCTAACAGACATTTGTTCTTCACAATTGTCAAGAGTGGCTCAAGGGTGATGGTGCTGTCAGAAACAGGAATAGGTAGGACACTGTTAATGGACACATATTGCAAAATGACTTGTTTTTGCAAGATCTTTAACATAGCTATCAATCCCTGTATTGAGACAACCCATTTAATACAATTAAAAAAGAGAAACAAAGACATGTTGGGATTCCATCTTATTTTAAAAATGTGTTTTTCCGGCACTTTTTAATCTGGGGGTCACGCAGGTTTGGGGCTCATGCTGTGGCCCAGGACAGGTATAGTCAATGTCCAGTGAAACTAAAATGGTGGTTGAAAGACTCCTTTTTCCGGCACTTTTTAATCTGGGGTCATGCAGGTTTGGGCCTCATGCTGTGGCCCAGGACAGGTATAGTCAATGTCCAGTGAAACTAAAATGGTGGTTGAAAGACTCCTTTTTCCGGCACGTTTTAATCTGGGGGTCATGCAGGTTTGGGGCTCATGCTGTGGCCCAGGACAGGTATAGTCAATGTCCAGTGAAACTAAAATGGTGGTTGAAAGACTCCTTTTTCCGGCACTTTTTAATCTGGGGTCATGCAGGTTTGGGGCTCATGCTGTGGCCCAGGACAGGGATATTCAATGTCCAGTTCAAGAAATAGATAGTTCAAATCATACTGCCTTCTGGCACTTTTTAATTTGTGGGTGATGCAGGTTTAAGGGTCATGCTGTGGTGCAAGACAGGGATAGTGAATGGTCTGATTTTTTTTCTGTGGCTTTTATAACCTAAGTGTGTTGCCTAAGATGTAACACGTATCCATTTGACTGTTGTGGATGTTAATTCCAGCTTCTCCCATAGACTTTAATGGTCATCGATCATAATCTACCATCAACCATCGAATATCTTGTCGATGATGGTCGGCTATCGACCATCGACCGATGTCGATGGCCAACGTAATCGCTCAACACTAGTAAATCACTGAAACCATTACAAAGTATGTTTTATCCCACAAAATATAAGCCCTCATATGTCTATATAGATGGAAAAAAAAAGTTATGGCTCTTGGAAGATGGGGAAACACAAAGCTCCATCTGCTATAAAGATGTGTTAAGACGTTTATCAGCAAAGACTTTTAGACCTAAAAATGATATAGTGTTGAAAGAATGACATTTATATCGCATAGCACAAGAACATCACAAATGGGCAAAAGAACTACATATGTTTACTGTACTTATCTCCAAAAAGAAGAAAGTGCTATAACGTTCAGAGATAAAAGCCTTAAGGACCCTACATAGGTAGAAGTTTTTAGAATACCCTTCATCAGAAAACTAACAGGTTCTTATGGAGCCTGTGGGGCCTGCATAACTCTTACCAACACAAACGACTAGGCGTAGTGCCTGTGTTTTCCTCTGATGTTGTTAAGAAATATTGAATTTATATCAGCATCAAAAATAAGGTTAGTATAATAAAAACAATAATATTTGATGTGAAATATTTAGACCTAAACTGACCTTTGTAAAATACTTGACCTTGGAATAACTTGCAAGCACTGAGGAATTATCTTCACCCTACAGAGCTATACTTATCTGCTTCAAAAATGACAGCTCAGCAAGCCGATTCTTGAACAAAGGCATCACTAGAATCTTATAAATTATCCAATAAATTACACTGCAATGATTAATAGATAATGACTTTGATATGTCAGTAAGGGGGGAAATTATAGAGCTAAGATTGCTGCCTCAGGAGTGCCACAGATTACAATACAATAAAACATATATTTAATATATCTACATCTACGTTATACATAATGTCACATTTACTCACGGGGTGAAATGTTCATCAAACTAAAAGGTCAGTTAGAGAATGGCAATGAGAAAATATGACTCTGCACTGTAATGATATAAATGAGCAATTAGTAACCCTTATTTCATAAATCTATGTCACTCTGCTGGCAACAACTCGCAATAATTTGTGGAAGTAATTATATAATTTTCTCTTTAATTACATGTTTTCCTCACAGTTTACTTAAGGAATGTAGAATTAACAAAAGAGGAAGAAAATAATACAAAAGCATTTTGTGACATAATTATAGTTCAGGTTAATTGTTGGCTTCAATGTGAATTATGAAGACAGATAATGAAGATACTTGACCCAGTCCCAAAACTATTTATCTTAATTGACTAGGGCGCACACACATGTTCATGCTCTAATGCACACTACAGAGCTGTGTGCACAGAGCCTGCAGGAAGGCATGTGGGCATTCTCTAGGCTTCTTAATACAGAGGTTATTGTACCTCCGTGGAGATATAGTGAGACTTTTCTTCACCCAAGTCAAAGATTCAGTTTGGTGCCCCAGCCCTTTATCATAATATCCTGGGCAAGGTACCCATTTGGCACTAAAAACCTTGAACACATGCCCCACCAGCCCTCTTAATGCTTGTGCTTCCATATGGCACATTACAGAGATATCTTTTCCCTGGTAGCATAATACAGCATTTGGTGGAGAATAGAAAATATTATTTATGCAGAATCCATCAGAAAAGAACTCTGAATAGTACTTGGGTGAGGCTTTCTCTTCATCCTAAGGTGTTAGTGTTGTATCCTTTTACTCAGCGTTTGGGTTCTAAGGCTCAACAATTATTGCTGCATATCCTTGCAGCACCCAGGTGTTTGGTGGCTAGTCACTGGGAGAGGATGTCCACCCAGATAGAATGGATGTGGTAGACCGGCTGAAGGAAGTAAGGCAGATGGAGTATCTTACGGCCTTACTAAACGATAGGTTAGATATTTTCACTGAAGTATGGTCTCCGTGGGATAGATATCTCATAGAGAATGGACCCATGAAACTTTGTCACCTTCTTTTGTAATTTTCTAGAGCAACAGTTGTCTTGTCCCCTCCCTTTTGTCTCTGTCCATGTCTGTGTTGTATAGTTGCTGTTGGTTATTCCATTCAGGAACAGTGAAAGTCTACTATTGTTTTGAGGATTATTTACTATATACAATGTAGATGTACGCTTTTGCCATTTGTGTATATCTGTCTGAGGAAATGTATATTGTGTTCATGTATATTTGAAAATCTTTTAATAAAAATACAGTTATTAAAAAAAAAAAAAAGAAAAGAACTCTGTACGGATGTGCCAAAGTTAGTTGTCTATTTAATATTTTTGGGCACCTCTTTAGATTCTGTTGTCTCTATTAACACCATCTACTAGTTGGCTTAGTTTGCACCAAAATTTTGGCACAAATTTCGATGCACACTGTAGCATCACAATCCACACTCACTTTGCAATAGACCATGCCTATTTGCCAACAAGTCTCTCCCTTCTGTAAATTTACCCCCGAAAAGGGGAAAAATGAAAATGTAAAAACTTAAAACCCCTTTTGAAAAAACCCTTAGAATACATCAAACCCAAAAAATTTACCAATTAATTTTTTCCAGTTTTTAATTATTTTTAAAAGTACAATTTTTTGCTCTGAACAAAAATTATTTCTGTTTTGTACTGTAGAGTGGTGTTTGAAAATTTGTGAATTCTTAAGAATTTTCTAGATTTCTACAAAAATGTAATTTAGATCAGATTTTAACAAAACTGCTTAAGGTAGATAAAGAGAACCAAATCAAAAAATGAGTCAAAATTTTTAGACTTAGCCCTTTTATTTAGGAAACGATTCAATTTTACTTTTCTGTGAGGGGCCCCAAAAGTATTTTATAACCCTTTTGGGTGCGGGCAAAAAATTGAAACTTCACGTTTCGGGAAATTTTTATTTTTGAGCAAAATTTTTAAACGACAAATTTAAAAATGGGCCACAGTTTTTTTTTATTTCGAAATTTTTAGATCATACGAAAATTTTTAGGTTAAAATCTGTGCATCATCTTTTTTAAAACCCCGCCTTTTTTGGGCGTTTCCTGTCATTTTGGTGGCCAGCAAATCACTTACAGAATAGAGCAGGGTAAAATGTGTGGGGCCGACGTCATACTGTGATTTGTAGGGTTCGTTTTTGGGCTGGAAAAATCCCATGACCTTCGTTTTACATAAAAACAACCCTTTCCGGGTTCATGATCGGGTGTCTCTCAGCGATTTCTTTAGCATTTAAGGACGTGCCCCTCTGCCTGTGCCCCAAAACAGCTCGGCGAAATTAAATTTCTTTTTTCTTCCCCAAGAAAGGGCTTTTAATTTTTAAGTTTGTGATCCTTAAAACCCTTAGTTAGATCAGAGATTGGAAGATTTTATGTAGTTTAGGTAGAAAATTTTTAAAAGGGAGCATCTCCCACTGAAAAGGGTCACAGGGGGAAGCGGGGGGGGGGGGGGGGTCCCCCCGGGGCGGACACAGACAACCTATAAAGAATACGGATAAAGTTCACCAAAAAATTAGTGTAAACATTGAAAATGAAATTTCTTTTTTTTATTAACATTTTTTTCTTTTAAAAATTTTTTCCGGGATATTGGGACCCCCTGAATTAATTAGGAACCCCTCTTTTCTAGAAAACTGCGGGTCCTTTGGTTGGGTTGCAAAACTCCACTTTAAATTATCAGTATACATTTTCGAAAAAGGTTTTTTCTTTTTTAAAATTTTGGCCCCATTCCATTTTGTTGATATACCAAATTTTTGCAGTTAAATTTAGAACCCCAGAAAATTTTGTAGTCAGCCGGTTGATTGTCCCAAATAAACCTTTTATTATCCGAATACATTTCAGATACGTTTTTTTTCACTTTGGCGCGAAACACTTTGTTCATTGAGGCCCCTTTTGCATTTAAATGTAATAAAAGAAAATTTTTGTGGGTCACCACATTTGAATTGAAAGGTCCAAAAATTTTTTTAAATTACCGAATCTTTTTCGGGATCCCGTGTTTTTTCATTTTGGCGCACTAAAAGCTTTGTTTTTGGGAGGCCCCTTTGCCCTTAAATTGAATCCCACACTTTTGAAGTCACCACATTTTGTTTTTGGGGAAAGGTCCCAAAAAAATACCTTTTTTAAACCAAATACTTTTTCAGATACTTTGTTTTTTCATTTTTGGGGCCGCAGGCCAGCTTTGTTAAATAGATCTCCCTTTGGGCCTTTTTAAAATTTTTGAATACGGGAAATTTTTTGTAGTCACCACAGGGGGAATTTGATAGGTCCCCAAAAAATCCCTTTTTAAATTATCGGGAATACATTACAGATAGGGGTTTTTTTCCCATTTTGGGCCACAAACATTTTGGGTAAAAGAGGCCCCTTTGGGGCACTTAAATTTGAATACAGAAATTTTGTATTCACCACGGGTTTGAAATTAAAAGGGGTGCCAAAAAATCCCTTTTTAATTATCCAAATATTTTTTCAGATAAGTTTTTTTTTTTCACTTTGGGCAGGCCAGCTTTGTTGATAGATCTATTTTGGGCCAATTAAATGTGAATACACCCAATTTTTGGGGTTTTGGGATTTTGGGGGTTTTTAGAATAGCTGTGATTTTCCGTCTTTTAAAAAGGACTTTCCAAAACTTTTTCCATCCCTTTCCCAAATTTTTATATTTTCTGAACAGGGAAAGCAAAAATTCCCGGTGGAAACGACAAAGGGGGGGGAAAGGACAAGAAGAAAGGGGTACAAGAAAGGTGCCCCTTTTCCCCAGTGTTTGGCGTAAACCCACGCATGCCAGGGGTTCGTCAGTTGCAGGACCGTCAGGCCTTCATCGGGGGGCAGGGCCCTTTAAACCCCTCAGTAACAAACAGCTCCGCAAATCTGAACTTCAGTGGTTAATGCAACCTGCACCCAGCAGTTTTAAAACCCTTTCCTCTTCCTCCCAAACCCCGGGCCAAACAAAATTTTGGGTCATCAGCATCATCAGAAATCCTTCCCCAACATGAAGCACCCCAAAATTTTTAAAACTCGGGTCCCCCAACCATTTGGGGAAAACCCAAATTTTCTGAAGCCCCTTTTTGGGAAGACAAAATGCTTTTTGGGGGTCAGAAGGCATTTTTAAAAATCAAGGGGCCAAAGAGGATGTTTTTTGTCTGCTCTGACCCCATTTACTAAACCCATCAGGGAAAGGAAAGGAATCCATTTCCAATTTCGGCAAAAATCCCAGGCGGGGTGGCAAGGGGCCTTGGCATCCCATTGTTTGTACCCGCGCTCCTGGATGCAGAAGTCCGGGACGATGAAATCACCTTTTGGGATGAAAATGATGACACTTTTTTTTTTTTTTGCGGATCCAAGGGTGGTTTTTTTCCAGCAAATTTGCTTGCGAGCCTTAAATCACTGGACGAGGAGGAAAAAACGAGGGGGTATGTCCGTAGGGGTTCCCCTAAAAAAGGGGAGAGGGCGATCCGGGAAAGGGTTTCCCTGTTTTATGATTCCCCCAAACCCCAAGGGGTCACGCAAACCCCGCTCCCCCGCTTATCGCCGCAAAAAGGTCCAGGCCCCTCTCAAGCCGGGCCTTCTTTGAGCAAGCCTCGTTTTCACCCACATGCAAATGCCCCGGGTTTGCCCAAAACGCATAAGTAGGCAAGAACCTTAGGGGGGAAACCCCACCCCCAACTTATCTAGTCAAAATGCAGACCGACCCCAAGGCCTCCAACCATTTTTCACACCCCTTTTGTCCCCCGCCTCCTCCCTCCCTCCGCCACCCCCAAAGGGCGTTCCCCCGGCTGCCCATTTTTTCCCAAGGTCATGATCGGGGATCAGCCTCCGCTTCAGCCCCCACCTTTGGGCCCGGGGGACCACCACCCATCCCCCAGAGCCCCAAAATCCGAAGCCCCTTTTTTCCTTCCCCCAATTTTTAAACAAACCTTCACCCCGGGACAGCGGCCTTCCTAGAAAGGCCCCCCCTTCTGTTTTTCCAAAGGTTTTTGGGGCCAGAAAAAACCCATTTAAAAACCCCAAAAACCACCCCCCCCCGGCCCCCCTGAATTGGGCCATTCCCACATTTGGGCCTTGGAAATGTTCCCTTTCCGTCGGTGGACACAGAGGGGTTTTCCCCCACGTCCTTTCCCCCTTGCCGGGCCCCCAAAATCCCAGATGCCGAGAAAGGCATTTTTTTGCCAGAAAAAAGCCGTCCCTGCCCTGGCCAGTCCCCCTGTCCCTCTAAAATTTCAAAACGGTTTGTCTTCAAACTGTGGCCGGAAAAGTCCCCTCTGACCACCGGGCACATGGACTAGTAAGCAAGGCCATTGGGGGCCCCCTATAGCTCTGTGACAGGGTCACGGTGAGCTGGGTGGATTCTCTGGGGGTGACGGGGCTCTCAGGGCCCCGGGGCAAAAACTCTTCAAAACCACAGGGGATGGTGCAGGGTTCATTCTCCCAAGGCCTCTGGTGGGATCAAAAAATGCCCATAGAAACCCGGGCCAAATTTTTGAAATTTAAATCTGTCTTGGAGGAAACCCTCCCCCACACAGGGCAGGGAAAATGTTACCCGGGTCTCCCAACGAGACCGGGGGCGCTGGGTGGGTGGGGCAGAACCCTTTTGCCCTGGGGAAAGGTTGGGGGGTGCATAACGGGCCCAAATCTGCTGGGGTTTTTGGGAGGGTGGAGCACATCCCTTTTTCCCCGGGCCCCATGTCATGAAAAACCCTTTGTCGCCAAAAATTTCTAAAGAGCTACCCGGATCGGACTGCCCTGGGGAAAGGCTCGAAGTCTGAGTTCGCACTTCCGCCGTTCACCCTGTTCGCCCCCGCCCTGCGTTGCAGCACAGCCGCCCCCCCATCAACCGCTCATTGTTGACTGGCAACCCCGCTGGAATTCCACCCCCACATCTCCAGCGATTGTGGCAGCAGCACAATGCCTTTAAAACGCAAAACAAGTGACACATCCCCTGTCAAGCACGGTGCGGACCCGGGTTTTGGCCACGAGAGTGGAGGCAGGTGAAAAGCCTGCCCATCCTTCCAGTTTTGGGGAAGCCACCAAAATGGTCTTGCAGACGATGCCCTTGTCAGCTGACCATGGGGTGACTTATTTTTTGGAACGATCTTTGGGACACTCTGAAACACAGGTCCCGCCAGCGACGGAGGGGGAGAGGCCCTAGATCGGACACCGACCTTTCCCCTTCCGTCGAATCCACAAGGCCCGACAGTTTTTCTAAATTTTTTCGGTTTTTCATTAGCAGGGGTTGGGGGTCCTTGGCTAGTGAAAGGGGCAGCGCACAGCTCTCGGGGTGCATCTCTCAGGCAAGTCGGGGCTGTGTTGAAGCGTCCGGAAGCACGGAGGAGGAGGGAGGGGGAGAGGAGGTTAAATTCCCCTGGGACCCGACGTTACCGACGCCCTGCCTTGGAAAGAGTTGGGTTCGAATTTGAGGCGGGGGGGAGAATGAGGAAGATCAGTTTGCTAGTGCCCCCGACCCAAGGCTTGGGAAATCAGGCCCCATCCTCCATGAGGTTTTGGATGCTCCTTTCCTCCAACAGATCCTCCTTTAAAGGGGCCATAAAATGAACAACAGTTACTGGGTGCCACCCCCGGGATCCCCGGTACAAAAAAAAAACTCACCTTTCCTTCCACCCACCCAAATAGAGAGTAAAATGAGGAAAGGGAGCCCTTTTGCATTTCAACTGGAACATCTGTTGCGTCTGCTTTCATGTTCTTAAAATGTCACGTGGAACAACATCAGCGAGGACAGCAGAGAGTCCCAAAAGTACCGTAGGGGCAGCAGCGGGCAAGGGGGCAGAACCTAATGGGTGACCTCTGGCAATCTTTATTTACCACCTCACCAACCATGCAATGCAGGGAAAACACTCCAACACACAGAGACCAGTTTAAAGACATAGTGCACGACTACTGCGTCTCAACACCGTTTTTTTTTGGAGTTTCGGGCCCCAAATAGACTTCGGGGATCCAAAATGGACAATGGCCCGACTTGCCGCCACGCCATAGAGGTGTTTTCCCCTCCCACAGCCAGCTCAACGAGCGGACCTTCAGCACAGCGGGAGTCATTACAACAAACCACCCGCTTTCCACAGATAATAAAACTTTTGACTTTCACAAGATGAACGGCAGGTCTCTGAGATTTTTGTACGGGGGGGCTTTTCAGGGTCCAAAAATTCGGGGCTCGGCCCTTTGTGTTTTTCCCGCCTCAGTGTGAACTGCGGATGTTTTTTTACAGAAAAAAACCCTTCTGTTCCTGTCACTAATTTTCTGCACTCCCACACAGACCGCCATCCAGTCACTTACAGTAAAAATCCCAATACAAATTTATTTTCAAAACTTCTCACCTTCATATGACAATACCCCAAACAGTCACCAAATAATCCACCGATACCTGGGGCAAATCTACCCGACAAGTGAATTTTTGACTAAAAAACACTCCACAAAACCAAGACCCAAAACATTACACTTTTAAACTCAAATAACATGCCAACCCTGAACCGAACGCGAACCCCACATTCTACCAGCTGTTACAAGGCTCTATTAATAACCACCGCCCTACAGGGGCCATATATTTTTGATACTATTGTTTTGTAACTCGCAGCAAAATGGTTACCCTTCTGACAATTAAGCTCACCGGAGCCTTTTTATCAGCTCGTTTTCCCTTTCCCTTTTTTCTCCATCCGGTTTACACCTTCATGCTGATTGCTCCCGGCCAATACTCGCCCCTGAGGATTTGGACAAAATACTTAAAACCCACATTTCCACAACCCTTAATTTTAGGTATGATCCCCTCAGTTAGGGAATAGGGGGGACTGAACATATTGGAGCCACAGGCAGGTATAGGGGCCCCAAGGGAGGTATATGGGGGGGACTGGGCAGAATATAGGGCACTGAGGCAGTATATAGACACTAGGGAGGTATATAAAGACTGGGCAGGTATAAGGGGGACTGAGCAGATATAGGGCCACAGGCAGGAAAAAGGGGGGGGGGCGTTAGGGGGGCCGGCAGTATAGGGGCCCCAGGGAGGTATATAGGGGCATTAGCAGTATATGGCCACAGGCAGTATATGGGTGGCACTGAGGCAGTAAAAAGGGGGCCCCAGCAGGTATATGGGCCAAAGCAGTATAAGGGGGCACAGGCAGTATATGGGGCCCCAGGCAGGTATATAGGGGCATTGAGGCAGTATATGGGGGGATTGAGGCAGATATGGGGAATAGGCATAAGGGGGGGGCCCCAGGCAGTAATGGGGCACGGCAATAGGGGGGCCGGCAGGGATATGGGCACCAGGATATAGGGGGACAGGCATCATAATGGGGGGCCCCAGCAGGGATATGTGGGCCCCAGGCAGGGATATTTGGGGGACAGGGAGAAATGGGGCACAGGGAGTAATGGGGGTCACAGGCAGTAAATTTGGGGGGGCCCCAGGCAGGTTAAAAGGCACAGGGGAGCATATGGTGGCCCCAAGGCAGGGGATTATAGGGGCACAGGGATAATAGGGGCCACAGACAGGGATATGGTGGCCCCAGACAGGGGTAGGGGGCCACAGGCACAATGGGGGGCACAGCAGGGGAAAGGGGGCCACAGGGAGGATTAAAGCCCCAATAAAACAGCCTAGCGACGCCCCTGTTTTGTGGCCCCAATTCCGAGGCACCGATTATTGCCGTCTCTTCACATTCCTCTTCAAACAGAAATGGTCCTCTTGAAAACTTTTTTTTTAAATGATCATGTCTTACTGCAATTTTTATTCTCTTTTCCCAACAGTTCATTTTGCTGGTTTTGCTGTGTGGAGACTGGAAAAGACAGCAAGGTTTCATGACAAGACCGTATTCCGGTTACTCACTTTATCTTTAGAAGTTTTCGCATTGTCAATGGTTTTGAGATCATGTTGCTGTGAGATACAGCTATAATTATGGTCCTTTGGAACAGAAATGTGGCTTTTAAGTGGCATTTCTCCCTCACAATTTTTAATAGTGGCTGAGAAGTCATATTTATAATTTTTTGGGGTCATGTTGCTGTGAGATACAGCAATAATTGTCACGAGTGGTCCCGCAGCCCCTCGCCCGGGCTACGGGCACACCCGTGCTGCCGCCCGTCGGGTCCCGGCGGCTACTGCCGATTCCATGGCTCGGGTCCTGGCTCCCTCCTTACTTGACCACGCTCCCGCGTCCTCCCGTTCTCCTGGCCGGCCGGTATGCACATGCCCGCGCCTTAGGCGCGCGCGCGCCGGCTCTCGGGGATTTAAAGGGCCAGTACGCCCATTATTGGTAAAGGCTGGCAGGTGACCCTATTTAACTTCCTTCCTTCCGGTTCACCTTTGCCGGATCTTTAGTGCCGTACTGCCTTTAGAGAAAGCGTCTTCTGCCTCGTAGCCTGTCTTCCGTGTACCGAACCTTTACGCTCCTGTTTCTCGACCACGAACCTTTGCCGCCTGCCCTGACCTCTTGCCTGTCCCCGACTTCGTCTACATCTCACGATTTTGTACCACGCACTGCCTTGGCTGCCACCGCAAGCAAGTCACACCAGTGGGGCGACCTGGTAGTTCTCCGCCGCAGCAAGTCCATCCCGCTTTGCGGCGGGCTCTGGTGAAAACCGGGTTCTACTTAGATTCTGCCCCCTGGTACGGCTTACACCATCGCTTGCGGTGGTCCAGCGGATCCACTACCAGCATCCGTTACAATAATCATGGTCCTTTGGAACAGAAATGTGGCTTCTAAGTGGCATTTCTCCCTCACAATCTTTAACAGTGGCTGAGAAGTCATTTTTATAATTTTTTGGGTTATGCTGCTTTGAAATGCAGCAATACTACAGGTGCTATTATAAAAAAAATGTTGTTTCTAACAGACATTTGTTCTTCACAATTGTCCAAAGTGGCTCAAGGGTCATGCTTTGAATTTTTGGGGGCATTTTGCTGTGACATGCAGCTATACTACAGGTCCTATTATAATAAAATGTTGTTTCTAACAGACAATTGTTCTTCACAATTGTCCAAAGTGGCTCAAGGGTCATGCTTTGAATTTTTGGGGGCATTTTGCTGTGACATGCAGCTTTACTACAGGACCAATTATAAAAAAAATGTTGTTCTAACAGACATTTGTTCTTCGTCAATTGTCAAAGTGGCTCAAGGGTCAAGCTTTTTTTGAATTTTTTGTGGGAATTTTGCTTGTGACCATGTGCAGCTATACTACAGGTCCTATTATAAAAAAAATGTGGTTTCTAAACCAGACATTTGTTTTCTTCACAATTGTCAAAAGTGGCCATGGTTCATGTATTGAATTTTTGAGGGGGCATTTGTGCTGTGACGATGCAGCTTAGTACTACAGGTCCTATTAAAAAAAAAATTTGTTTCTAACTGACTTTGTTCTTCACAATGTCAAAGTGGCTCAAGGGTGATGGTGCCTGTCAGAAACAGGATAGTAGGACACTGTTAATGGACACAAATTGCAAAATGAACTGAGTTTGCAGATCTTTAACATAGCTAACATCCCTGTATTTAGACAACCCATTTATTACAATTAAAAAAGAAAACAAAGACAGGGTGGGATTCCATCCTATTTTAAAAATGTTTTTTCTAGAATTAAACTACTAAACAAAACATGCATTTACAAAATAGCTGGAACAAAAAATCCTCTGAATTGTACAAGGGGGGTACAGGAAAACTTGACCAAAAGGGGGTTTATTCAGAGGACATGGAGTATGGAGAAACGGACAGAAACAAAGTACAGAAAAACCATTTCCCCAGCACTTGAGTAAAATGAAAAAAAGAATCCCAAGAAAAAGGGGGCACCGGGGTTGGGAACAGGACTTTAAACCACCAGTTTTTCCCAATTAAAAGCTAAATTTTGGGTTTCCACCCCAAAATACCGGGGGGCAAGCGCTACCCGGGTTTAATTAAAACTGTGTACAGGGGAAATGGCGGGGGTTTCCCATTTTCCGCTTCCGCACTTTTGTTCCCGGGAAACGACATTTTCTTTTCTGGTGTCATCGGGGCTTTTAAAAACCTGCGTGTTAATAGAGACAGAACCGCCCGGGCCTGGGTTTTTAAACCGCACCCACTGTAAATCCGGGCCCTGGGGTCATGCTGGGGCCCCAAGGACAGGTATAGCCCAATGCCAGGAAAAAAAAAATGGGGGTTGAAAGACTCCTTTTTCCTCCCATTTTTTAAATGGGGGGGCGGGCGGGTTTTGGGGCTAAATGCTGGGGCCCGGGAAAAGGTAAAATTCAATGTCCATTTTCAACTAAAATGGGGGTGAAAGACTCCTTTTTCCGGAAATTTTTTAAATGGGGGGGGTAAAGGCGGGTTTTGGGGTTGGGCTAAAGTTTGGCCCGGGAAGGTATAAGTAAATGTCCATTCCAACAAAAATTTGGGGTTTTGAAAACTCCTTTTTTTCCGGGAACCCTTTTTTAAATGTGGGGGTCATGCAGGTTTGGGGCTCATGCTGTGGCCCAGGACGGGTTAAAATTCAATGTCCCAGTTCAACAAAAAGGTTTGGTTAAAAAGACCCCTTTTTTTTTCCCGGCACTTTTTAAATGTGGGGGCCCATCCCAGGTTTGGGGCTCATGCTGTGGCCCCGGACGGGTTTATAGTAAAAATTCCATTCAACTAAAAGGGTTGGTTAAAAAGACTCCTTTTTCCGGCACTTTTTAAATTGGGGGGGGCCCAATGCAGGTTGGGGGCCTCATCTGGGCCCGGGCAGGTTATAGTCAAGTCCGGGTTTTCAACAAAAATGGGGGTTTAAAGACCCCTTTTTCCGGGTCATTTTAAATGTGGGGGGACAGGCAGGTTTGGGCTCAGGGCTGTGGCCCGGGACGGGTTTAATGTCAATGTCCCAGTTCAACTAAAATTTGGTTGAAAGGCCCTCCTTTTTCCGGAAATTTTTAAAATTTTGGGGGCCATCCCAGGTTGGGGCTAAATTTTTGGGGCCCAAAGGCCCAGGTATAGCCCTTTGTCCATTTTCAACTAAAATGGGGGTTTAAAAGGGCCCTCCTTTTTCCTTGGGGCCCCAAAAAATTTGGGGGCAGCGGGTTTTTTGGGGCTCATGTTTGTGGCCCAGGACAGGTATTTCAATGTCCATTAAAACCCTAAAATGGTTTTTTGAAAAAACCCCTTTTTTTTCCCGGCATTTTTTAAAATGTGGGGGCCCATGCAAGTTTGGGGCTCAGCTGTGGCCCAGGACGGGTAAATTAAATTTCCAGTTCAACTAAAATGGTGATTGAAAGATTTTCCCTTTTTTTCCCGGGCATTTTTTTTAAATGTGGGGGCCCATGCGGGTTTTGGGGCCATGCTGGGGCCCGGGGGGACGGGTTTATAGTCAATGTCCAGTTCAACAAAAATGGTGGTTGAAAGACCCCTTTTTTTCCGCACTTTTTTAAATTTTGGGGGGCCCATGAAAGGTTTTGGGGGTCTCTTTCTGTGGCCCGGGACAGGTATATCAATCCCCCAAAGTGAAACAAAAATGGGGTTGAAAGACTCCTTTTTCCGAAACTTTTTTAAATGTGGGGGGCCCAAGGGCAGGTTTGGGGCCATCCTGTCCCCCAAATGACAGGTATAGTCAATTTTCCAGTTTCAACAAAAAGGGTGGTTGAAATATTTCCTTTTTCCGGCATTTTTTTAAAATTTGTGGGGGCCATGCATTTTTGGGGGCTCATCGGGGGCCCGGGACAGTAAAAGCCCAATTTTCCCAGGGGAAACAAAATGGGGGGTTGAAAAACCCCTTTTTTTTTTTTCCCGGAAAATTTTTTTAAAATGGGGGGTATCAGGTTTTGGGGGGCTCATGCTGTGGCCCGGGGACAGGTTTATAGTCAATGTCCAGTTTCAACTAAAAGGGTGGTTGAAAGACCCCTTTTTTTTTTTTTTTTTCCGGCACTTTTTAAATGTGGGGGTCTTTGCGGGTTTTTGGGGCTAAATTCTGTTGGCCCGGGAAACGGGAATATTCAATTCCATTTTCAACTAAAAGGGTGGTTGAAATACCCCTTTTTTTTTTCCGGAAACTTTTTAAAAAAATTTTGGGGGGTCATGAAAGGTTTGGGGCTCATGCTTTTGGCCCGGGGCCCGGAATTTTAAAATGCCCAAAGTAAAACCAAAATGGTGGTTAAAAGACTCCTTTTTCCCCCCCCGGCATTTTTTAAAAAGGGGGGGGGTCAGGGCGGGGTTTGGGCTCATGCGTGGCCCGGGGACATGTATAGTAAATGTCCAGTTCAACTAAAATGGGGGGTTTAAAGACTCCCCTTTTTTTTTCCGGCACTTTTTAAATTTGGGGGTAAATGCGGGTTTTTGGGGGCTCATGCGTGGCCCAGACAGGAAAAAGCCCAATGTCCAGTTAAAAAAAAAAATGGGGGTTAAAAAGACCCCTTTTTTTCCGGGGCATTTTTTTAAATTGGGGGCCCAATGCGGGTTTTGGGGGCTCAGCGGGGCCCCAGGACAGGATATCAATTTCCATTTCAACTAAAATGGTGGTTGAAAGATTCCTTTTTTTCCCGGCACTTTTTAAATGGGGGGTCTTCCCGGTTTGGGGCTCAATGCGTGGCCCGGAAAAGGAAATGTAAAAGTCCATTTCCAACAAAAAGGGGTTGGAAAAAAAAAAGATTTCCCCTTTTTCCCGGGCCCATTTTTTAAAATTTTTGGGGGTCATGTCAGGTTTTTGGGGCTCATCCCTGGGCCCAGGACAGGTATAGTAAATTTCCCCTTTTCAACTAAAATGGTGGTTGAAAGACCCCTTTTTTTCCGGCACTTATTAAAATGTTGGGGTAAATCCCGGGTTTGGGGCTCTTTCTGGGGCCCGGGCAGTTATACCCCAATGTCCAGTTCCCAACAAAAAATGGTGGGAAAGACCCCCTTTTTCCCCACTTTTTTAAATGGGGGGGGTCATGCTTTTTGGGGCCCCTTTGCTGGGGCCCAGGACGGGTTTAATAGTCAATTTCCGGGTTCAAACTAAAAGGGAAGGTTGAAAGACCCCTTTTTTTTTTTTTTTTTTTTTTCCCGAAATTTTTTAAAATTGGGGGTCATGCAGGTTGGGGCTCATCCCTGGGGCCCAGGACAGGTGTTTCAATGCCCCAATTCAACTAAAATGGGGGTTTAAAAAAGGTTTCCCTTTTTTTTTCCGCAATTTTTAAATGCGGGGGCCCTTTCGGGTTTTGGGCTCATGCGTGGCCCGGGACAGGTAAATTTAAATGCCCCATTTCAACTAAAATGGGTTTTTAAAGACTCCTTTTTTTCCGGCATTTTTTTTAAAAATGTGGGGGTTTCCATGCGGGTTTTTGGGGGCCATCCCTGGGGGCCCGGGAAAGAGGTTAGTCAATGTCCAGTTCAACAAAAAATGGGGGGGTTGAAAGCCCCTTTTAAAAATTTTAAAACCCCCCCCCCAACAAATTAAATAAACCCCCAAATTGGGCCTTTTTTTAAAAAGGGGGGGAATTTTTGGGCCAAGCTGGGGCCCCCGTACATAACAATGTCCATTAAACCCCTGGGGGTTGAAAGACCCTTTTTTTCCCGGCACTTTTTAAATTTGGGGGGCCCCAATCATTTTGGGGCTCATGCTGTGGCCCAGGAAAAAGGGGGGGGGGAAAATAAAAGTCCTTTTTCAACTAAAATGGGGGTTTTAAAGCCCCTTTTTCCGGCATTTTTTTTAAAATGCGGGGGTCATGCAGGTTTGGGGTTTCAGGGCCCTGGGGGCCCGGGACAGGTATAGCCCAAATGCCCCTTTTCAACAAAAAGGGTGGTTAAAAAAGACTCCTTTCTCCGGCACTTTTTAAAATTTGTGGGGGCATGCGGGTTTTTGGGGCTAAAGCTGTGCCCGGGACATTTTTATTTAATTCCAGGAAACAAAAATTTGGGGGGTTGCAAGACCCTTTTTTCCCCGGCATTTTTTTTAAATGTGGGGGTCTTTGCAGGTTTGGGGCCATGCTTGGCCCAGGACAGGTATGCCCCAATGCCAGTTCAAACTAAAATGGTGGTTGAAAGACTCCTTTTTCCGGCACTTTTTAAATGTGGGGGTCATGCAGGTTTGGGGCTCATGCTGCGTTCCAGGACAGGAATATTCAATGTCCAGTTCAAGTAACATGATGGTTCAAATCATACTGCCTTCTGGCACTTTTTAATTTGTGGGTGATGCAGGTTTAAGGGTCAGGCTGTGGTACAAGACAGGGATAGTAAATGGTCTGTGACTTTTTTTTCTGTGACTTTTATAACTTAAGTGTGTTGCCTAAGATGTAGCACGTATCCATTTGACTGTTGTGGATGTTAATTTCAGCTTCTCCAGCCTTGTTTGGGTGTAATAATGAAGGTGTTGTTGCTCTCCCATAGACTTTAATGGTCATCGCGCATAATCGATGCTCACTATCGAAAAACCTTATCGATAGCGGCCGACTATCGACTATCGATCGATCTCGATAGCCAACGCAATCGCTCAACACTAAACATGATCAATCACTCTAAATCGCAATTGAGCAACAGAGTGATTGCATTCAACAAAATGACGAGCAACCGGTAACTCCAACATCTTGCGTCGTATGGTACTTTTGTGTTTATTTATCCTCTCTCTAACTTCCATAGTTGTCTCTCCAACATATATCAGACTGCATGGACAGATGATCATATATATTGCATAGTAAGTACGACAAGTAAATCTCCCCTTAATTTTAATGGGTCTACCCGTTTGCGAATGACAAAAAACATCACCTTTAATCAAGTTGTTGCAATTACTGCAACTGAGGCAAGGGAAATTGCCCATCCTAGGTGGAGCTAAAAAGGATTGTCTCATCCCCGATACCATTGGCAAATCTGATTTAACCAATTTATCCCTTAGGTTACTGCCTCTCCTATATGCCATCATCGGGGCTTGGGAAAATTCTAAAACATCTGGAAAACCACTCTGTAAGATATGCCAATCTTTCCTCAGAACCTTCGCTATCTTAGTCCCCAAATCACTATAAGTGGAGACAAAAGGGATTCTTAGATTCTCTTTCCTAGCTTGTACCTTCAAAATATCTCCCCTATCCATATGTTTTAATCTATCTTTATGTCTCTTCAATAAAGCTTTCGGATAACCTCTATGTATGAATTTCTTACACATTTCATCTACTCTTTTATCCACTATAGGGTCATCCGATACGATTCTCCTAACTCTCAGTAGTTGGCTCCAAGGGAGTGAATCTATCATATGTTTGGGGTGATAGCCGTCATAGAATAATAGATTGTTCCTATCTGTCTCTTTAACAAAGAGATCTGTCTCCAATTTGTTCCCCTTCACATACACTGTAGTATCCAGAAATTGTAAAGAAACTTTCGACATCACTTTACTCAATGTCAAGCCTGACCTACATTGATTAAAAAAAAGATGAAAGCGCTCCAATTCCTCCAGGGAACCTGTCCAAATAAAAAAAATGTCATCTATGTAACGCCACCAACGTGACCCGAAAAAACAGATTGATATACGCACTCACTCTCAATGGCCGCCATGAAGATGTTAGCGTAAGTAGGGGCCACATTGGACCCCATAGCTGTGCCGCGCTTCTGGAGAAAAAAATTGTCCCCAAAGAGAAAATAATTTCTCCTGAGTACAATTTACAGAAGATTGAGAATGAAATGCGAGTAATCCGGGTCACACCCTGCGCCAGCAAATGCACCAGCGACTGCTGAAAGGCCATCAGAATGTATAATCGAAGTGTACAAAGACACAACGTCTAAAGACACAAGAGTACAGTCATCAGGAATAATAATATCTTGTAATTTACCTTAAAAATCAGATGTGTCTTTGATATAGGAGGGAGCAGCCGTGGCAAAAGACCTCAAAACTTTATCTAAAAAAATAGAAATATTGCTCAAAATGAAACAAATGGGTCTCCCTGGTGGATCAATTAGACTTTTATGTATTTTAGGGAGAATATACAAAATAGGGGTAACTGGAGAAGTTACCTTAAAAAAATTCCCTAATTTGATGTCAATGATATTACTGCATAGAGCCCTGTCTACTATTTCATTAATCTCTTTCTTTAATTTTAAAATTTTGGGGGTCCCGACCCCAAAAGTTGGCAATAAAACATCGTAAATCTTCCAACTGTCTTTGTACTCTAAATAAATTTTTAATTAAAACTCAATCCATCACCACGACTGCCCCTTTCCCTTATCCGTGGTTTAATAAACAACCAGGGGATTGTCCTTTGGGGCCCCCCAAAGCATTTTTTTCCCTCTTGGACGGGGTTTAAATGACCCACATAAAACTAAACTTTTAAACCCCTCATCCTTTTCAAATCAATTCAATAAACGTTTTCCAACAAAAAGATTATTTTAAAGGTTTGGAGAAAAACCCTTTTTCACCCTTAAACCCAAGATTTTTTAAGACAAATTATACGGTTAGAGGTTTGTTCACTCACTTTGGGTTTCCCAAGCTTTTTTTATCATGAAAAAATCCCTTTTAAAAAAACGTATTTCCCTAAAAATTTTTTGAAATCTATTTCAAAATTGAAACCAATCAAACGGGGATAGGGGACAACGATAACCCCCTTTTTTCAAAACTCTAATTTTTCAAATCGAAAGAGTCACGATGATATGTTAACAACGAGGGTTTTTCCCCAAAACTGTTATTTTTGGGGTTTCCCCCCGGGGGTTGGTCTCATGGGCCCTTGTCCCCTCCCGTTTTGGGTTTGGCTTCGATTTCTGAATCCCTTTTTATTTTGAAACCCTGTGGGTTTTCCCCACCCGCCCCTCCTACTTTTTCCTTTCTTTCCTGAAATTTTGCACAATAAAAAAACAATCTAACAGATTTATTCGTAGATTTTGAACCAAAGTAGTATACCCAAATTTTGGGGGCGATCAAGTCCCCCTGAAATCTTCTCCTAGTGTGGAAAAATTGGTTTGGGTTTTGTTACCTTGGGGAAAAAAAACATTTCCAATTTTGATAATCTTCAAGATCTCTATGCCACTTATCTCTTTTCATTCTTTCAATTTCAACTCTATGCCTCATCAAACTCTGTCCCAATTTCTCATTGAAAAAGTCAAAATCTTTAGGTGTTAATAAAAGCCCTTTAAACTTTTTTTCGTAGTTAGAGGGCACTGGATTTTTTAAAAACCAAACAGGGTCTTTTTTGGGGAAACTCAATATTCAGTAAAATCATCTCAAAAGCGTAAATTAAATTTTTAATACTTTTTAAAATTTTTTGCAAAAGTCTCATTTTAAAGTAAAAAAAAAAGTTGGACGTAAATTAGGACGCAAGCCCTAGGAAACTTGTACCCGGGTAATACTCCAAAAATTTTTAAAATTTAAATTTTCGGGTTGAAATACCTTCTTATTGTCCTGTTCATATTTCCTCTTTAATATCTCAATGCATGGTAAACTCAAAAATGATATATCACATCTGGTACTATTTTTAATGAACAGATAGGAACAATCTATTATTCTATGACAGCTATCACCCCAGAGTAGAAGATTCACCCCCGGAGCCAACACTGAAGTTAGGAAATCGTAGGGGATGACCCTATAGGGGATAAAAAGTAGAAAAAATGTGTAAAAAATTCAACAAGAGGTTACCAAAATTTATTTAAGAGACATAAAGATAGATTAAAACATAGGATTTGAGGAAGATTTTGAAGGTACAGCTAGTAAAGAGAATCTAAGAATCCCTTTTGTCTTTTACTTTATGATTTGGGACTAAGATAGCGAAGGTTTTCCCCGAGGAAAAAAATTGGCAATCTACAGAGTGGGTTTTTTCCAATGTTTAGAATTTTTTCCCAAGCCCCGATGAGGCAAAGGGAGGGAGTAAAACCCAAGGGATAAATTGGTTAAATCAGATTTGCCAACGGTATCGGGAATGAGACATTCCTTTTTAGCTCCACCTAGGATGGGCAATTTCCCTTGCCTCAGTTGCAGTAATTGCAACAACTTGATTAAAGTTGATGTTTTTTGGCATCTGCAAACGGGTAGACCCATTAAAATTAAGGGGAGATTTACCTGTTGTACTTCCTATGCAATATATATGATCATCTGTCCATGCAGTCTGATATATGTTGGAGAGACAACTATGGAAGTTAGAGAGAGGATAAATAAACACATAAGTACCATACGACGCAAGATGTTGGAGTTACCGGTTGCTCGTCATTTTGTTGAATGCAATCACTCTGTTGCTCAATTGCGATTTAGAGTGATTGATCATGTTCCCCCTATGAGAAGGGGAGGAGATGGTGAAAAATTATTATTAAAGAAAAAAGTGGATTTTTGAATTAAATTCTTTACATCCTTCTGGTTTAAATCTTGAGTTCAATGTAAATAGAATATAATGTTTGACTCTGTCCGTGTATATATACTAATGCAGTTGATTGATTTTATTATGTTTTTAATTCACAATCACTTTACACCTATTTTATCTTTATAGGATGAAGATAAATGAGTGGGACCATTTGAGCTGGTTTCTTTTGTGAAAATATGTACTGGCATGTTGGTGTGACATGTTTTGGATGAGATTTTATAGCTTTAAATATTATATGAACATCTCTCCTTGCGATTTTTTGCTACTTTGGACCTATATGGACTGGAATACTCCCCCTTTGGTTAAACCTGCACGCTACCACTTGTTTCACACTAAGTGTGTTCTTTGTGGTTAGCAGTGCCCTCGGGATCATGGGATCAATGGGTTTTGGTTTTATGACATTGTTTCCCGGTGATGCATTTGATGGTACTATGGTGTATAGTTTTTATAAGAGCCCAAGAAAGGTCTCCATGATTTCTATTTTCATTATAATACCATTGTGAGGATGTTCTAGCCCTTTAAGATATAGCTAATGGCAAAGTAAGTGCTCTCTATGTCATGATTACGCGTATTATGGGCAACGGACATGCGCAGTGGAGCTGTAAGATCTAGTAACATCTGCGCATGCGTGCCCGGAGCGGACATGCGTATTGGAATTTTGAGGATGCCGTACATTGTTATGTGCTGCCGAATGGTCCCGCTCCCGCTATATATGATTATACATCGTTCCTATTGATATAGGTAATTATATCCACTTTGTTACTTATATTTGATTGGTGGAATATTTGGGAAGTGATTGGTTCAATAGATGCACTGTTTTATTGGTTTAAACATACTGTATATAATGAGGCATTGTGATTTTGTATGTTATGCTTGAGAAAGGCTCAGTCTGTTTCCTGTGAGCCGAAACGTCGCACTTTTTTTTACTTGGGATTCCATTGTGGGCCCTGTTCACAGCTCAATAGCTGGATAAACTGAGGCCAGGAGCAGGCGTCTAGCCTTATACGCTCCTGGGATAACATGACAGGTGCATCTGATTGCTGATTAACAACTCAAAGATCCCACTGCTAAGGGAACAATTAAATGATACAGACTGCACATTAGCTTGGTACCTGTTCACACCAATATGCAGAAAAACCACAGTATAATGCATGGAGAGACTGCAGAAATGCAAAAATACCCATTAAACAACCACTCACACTTCCTCATGGCATGAGGGGGGTGGCTGCCGGTATTACAATTGCATATAGATAAAGCAATACATAAGGATTTCAATACATGTGGTGCACCATGCCGGCTTACAGCCTCTTAGTGACGCCCATACTAACAGATTAGGCGGGCTGCCCAGCACCTCTGGGTATGCCACAAGAAAAAAAAAAATTAAATAGTAGTCACCCTTAGCTCCCCAGCACTACTGAGCAGATAAAAAATGTCATACTGGAAAAATATTAAATATGAGGTATTAGTTGGTACCGGGGCCCCAAATACGCAAGCTCGCAACCGGCGTCAACGGTCCTCATTGTGGGCCCTGTTCACAGCTCAATAGCATGATGTGTGAGTGGTTGTTTAATGGGTATTTTTGTATTTCTGCAGTCTCTCCATGCATTATACTGTGGTTTTTCTGCATACTGGTGTGAACAGGTACCAAGCTAATGTGCAGTCTGTATCATTTAATTGTTCCCTTAGCAGTGGGATCTTTGAGTTGTTAATCAGCAATCAGATGCACCTGTCATGTTTCCCCAGGAGCATATAAGGCTAGATGCCTGCTCCTGGGCTCAGTTTAGTCCAGCTATTGAGCTGTGAACAGGGCCCACAATGGTGGTGTTTTTTAAGTAAGTAATGTCCCTTTTTTGTATGCTATGCCTGAACAATAAAACAGGCTGAAGCCATAAAGAAGCCCTTTGTCAGTGTGCCATCCGCTTACCAAAGCGGCGATTCCTTGAGTGAATTACCCTGGTCCGGTTAAAGATGGCGTCCGGATACACGTGAGGCATTACAATATATATATATATATATATATATATATATATATATTATATTATATGCACTAAATATAATCATAGATGGTGCTTATTTCACAAACATGATGATTATAATCTACTGTTTATGGTTTTTGTTATCATTTTGTTACTTTAGACCTGGTATTCTAATATATGTGAAAATTTGTTTCTACTGTGTATTGATATGGTCTTTCCATGTAGATGTTTGATAATGTGATTTCAGATAACCCCATTTTATATGAAAATACAGTTACTGAACAAATACTCATATACAAAATCCTCATGTTTATATCTTACAAGTGATATAGCTCTTTGGCATAGTGATATAATATATGTTTCTTCCTCCTTTTTTCTGTTTTTTATGTATAGCATATTTTGATGCATAATTTATTTTTATTTCTAGCGACATGTTTGAGAAAAGTCAAGTATGACCGAAAATGTTAGCTGATTGAAAGTTGCATACCTTAGAAATGTTGCATAAAGAAAAATAAAGAAAAATGATTTTTTGCTTAAAAAATGTTTTGGCTTACATCAGGGGTGTCAAACTCGTTTTCCCCGGGGGCCACATCGGCCTCACAGCGTACCTTAAAGAGCCGACCTAATTTTAGAACTGTGTAAATGTAACTTCTCCTTACCAGTTAAGAGAGCTATAAGGAGTAGTTTCATTTGTACAGTATTCCTGTTACAATCAGCCCTTTGATGGTAATCAGGAAGAAGGTGAGGCCCATGGCGGGAGGCAGGCCAGATGCTGGAGGCCCATGGCAGGAGGCAGGCCAGATGGTGGAGGCCCACAGAGGGAGGCAGGCCAGAAGGTGGAGGCCCAGAGAGGGAGGCAGGCCATGTGAGGCCCAGAGGGGGAGGCAGGCCAGATGGTGGAGGCCCCAGAGGGAGGCAGGCCAGATGTGGAGGCCTACAGAGGGGCAGGCCAGATGGGAGGCCATGAGAGGAAAGGCGGCAGATGGTGGTGGCCCAGAGAGGGAGGCAGGCCAGATGGTGGAGTCCCAGAGATGGAGGCTGTCCAGATGGTGGAGGGCCAGAGGGGAGATAGGGGGATAGATGGTGGAGGCCCACAGAGGGAGGCAGGCCAATGGTGGGCCCAGAGAGGAGGCAGGCCAATGGTGGAGGCCCACAGAGGGAGGCAGGCCAGATGGTGGAGGCCCAGGGTGGAGGCAGGCCAGATGGTGGAGGCTCAGAGAGGGAGGCAGGCCAGATGGTGGAGGCTCAGAGAGGGAGGCAGGCCAGATGGTGGAGGCCCACAGAGGGAGGCAGGCCAGATGGTGGAGGCTCACAGAGGGAGGCAGGCCAGATGGTGGAGGCCCACAGAGGGAGGCAGGCCAGATGGTGGAGGCCCACAGAGGGAGGCAGACCAGATGGTGGAGGCTCAGGGGGGAGGCAGGCCAGAGGGTGGAGGCCCAGAGGGGGAGGCAGGCCAGATGGTGGAGGCCCAGAGGGGAGATAGGGGGCTAGATGGTGGAGGCCCAGAGAGGGAGGCAGGCCAGATGGTGGAGGCCCAGGGAGGAGGCAGGCCAGATGGTGGAGGCCCAGAGGGGGAGGCAGGCCAGATGGTGGAGGCCCATGGGGGAGGCAGGCCAGATGGTGGAGGTCCAGAGGGGAGATAGGGGGCTAGATGGTGGAGGCCCAGGGAGGGGAGGCCAGTTTTACTAGTAGACCCTGGTGGGGGGGTTAGGGACTAGATGGTAAGGCCCCAGTAGTGAGCAAAGGGCACTTACCAGCCTCAGTGAACGGTCCTCCACAGGAGCAGGTATCTTCTCACCAGACAGGAAGCTCCTCTGCTCAGCGTCCTGCCAGGCCTGCAGGGGGCGGGGACGGAGTACTGAGCAGGCGGAGACAGGCAGTCTGTGCTCTTCTACTGTGCACTGAGCTGCCGGCCCCGTCCCCTGAGCTCACTGTGCTGTGCTGCCCCTGCCTGCTCCTGTCTCACTGAGAAAAGCAACCGCTGCGGAGCACAGCTCAGCAACAAGTGACGGGCCGCATAACACAAGGCAACGGGCCGGATTCGGCCCGCGAGCCTTGTGTTTGACACCTGTGGCTTACATTATTTATGTGTGGGCAATCAAAATATATTTATATAGGATAGATCACACTTTTATGCATGCAGCGATGCCAATTATGTGTAACTTTTTTATATTGTTTTAGTTGTAAAATGGCAAAAGGTTTTTTTTAACTTTTAATATTTAATTTTTTTTTAATAACTTCAACTTTAAGTCCCCCTAGGGCACTTGACCACTAGGGACTCGATTGTCCTTACACCCTTCTGTATTGAAAAACCAATGCAGAAGGGTTTTAGATAGCTGTTTTATCACTTCCTGTTTGGGGCAGGAAGTGATAAAATGGGAGACATGGCAGGGATGGAAGTCTTTACAAGGCTTCCAGCCACCATGTTAACCGATCTTGTCATAGGGGTGCTGATCGGGGTGAGAAACGGTGCATAGCACCGTTTCTCATTCACTTCGCTTCTGTGGCTATGATTGACGAGGTGCATAAAGGGTTAGACAGCGGTAGCCTGCTGTTAAAGGTGGGTGTCAGCTGCAATCAGCAATTGACACCAGCCTTCTATGTACCTTCTATATCGCTGGATTACTGATTAATCCCACTACATAGAACCTTATCGGCACCAGAACGTAGGTTAATTATTATTTATGCTTCTGTTTTAATTGATGGTCATTAGGTGGTCGAGGCCCACATAATTTTTCTTTTGGACCCTATGAATTCTAATTATGCCCCTGATTGTATCTCTAGTGCTGCTCAAGTGATTAGGAATATGTTTTACCCCATAAGCCCCAGTTCTGAAAAGTACTTAATGACCAGCTACATTTCATAGTTTTTGCCTCCTTCTGTTTCAACAGTTGTAACTAGAGTTGGTGGCGAATTTCTCAAAAATTCGATTCGGTCATTCGCCGAATGTTCCGAAATATTCGTTTCGTTCCGAATTACTCCGCACGAAAGGCCGTTAAAAAGCAGTAGTTCCAGGCTGACAGAGCCTTGCAGGGATCGCTATAGAATGGTGTGCATGTCTTAAATATGCAGAGGGAGCTTGGTTTGGTCTTCATACAATGTTGTGTTTTAGTTAGTGACACGCAGTATGACTGCCGCCGCTCTTAGATCCTTCACTATAAAATTTCCCTGCGGCACCTTAAGAGGGCAAAATGACCAAAAAACTCAAGCAGGGAATGTAGGCGATAAAAGTACATTGCCAGCGAAAGCTGGAAAAAAACAAGCTGAAAGAGCTTAGGGTGGAAACTATAGTGTCAGCAGTGTGATGGTCTGACGGCGGCAGCCACAGCAGCATGAGGTCAGTCAGTGGACAATGACATTCTGGAGTTGGCAAAACATGAGGATAGCCACAGAGTGGCAAATGACTGAGAGCGGAAAGGTCAACGACAGCAGAGCATGAGATCAGCAGTGGGCAACAATGACATTCTGAGGCGGCCCAAAACAGTATGAGGCCACAGAGTGGCACACAATGATACAGTGGGAGGTTTCACGACAGCAGCAGCTGAGATCCAGCCAGTGGCACAATGATTTCTGGAGGCGGCCCAAAACTGTTTTTTAGGCCACAGGAGTGGACGAGTGGCAACAATCACACGTGTGTGGAGGTCACTGGCGGGCAGCTGTATGAGATCCGGCAGTGGACAATGACATTCTGGAGGCAGGCCAAAACAGTATTAGGCCACAGAGTGGCACAATCCACAGTGTGGAGGTCCAGGGCGGCAGCTGTTATGAGGTCAGGCAGTGGCACAATGACATTCTGGAGGCGGCAAACTGTATTAGGCACAGAGTGGCACAATGGATACAGTTGTGGAGGTCACGCCAGAAGAAGCATGAGTCAGGCGAGTTGCACAATGAACATTATGGAGGCATGGCAAAACAGTATATTAGGCCACAGAGTGGCACAATGATACAGTGTGGAGGGTCACGACGTTAAGAGATGAGATCAGGCAGTGGAACTATGACATTCTGTAGGCGGGCGCTAAATCAGTATTAGGGCACAGAGTGGCACTTGATTCAGTGTGGAGGGTCACGGACAGCGCAGGATGAGATTTCAGGGCAGTGGGCTCATGACTTTTGGAGGCGGGCAAAACTGTATTAGGACAGTGTGGACAATCACCACAGTGTGGATGTAACGACAGCAGCAGCATGAGATCAGGCAGTGACAAATGACAATCTTGGAGTGGCAAAAACAGGAGGAAGCACAGAGTTGGCTCAATGACTGGAGCGGAGGTCACGCGGCAGCCAGCATGAGGTCAGACAGGTGGCACATGACACATGTGGAGGAAATGGCAGCAGCTACAGCAGGCAGCATGAGGTCAGACCGTGGCACAAGGACAAGTGTGGAATTGTCACCGGCAACAGCAGCAGCAACTTGAGGTCATAGAGTGGCACAATGACAGAGTAGTGGAGGTGGATGGCAATACCCAGTACCTGGTAAGATTGTGTAGGCAGATGAAGACTAACTGTCAGCTATATGTGTGGCATCAGGCGGGTGGCGGGCATCAATATTGGCTGAGGCAGGTAGTTTGAACCCTGATGAGACTAATGGCATTGGTGTGTGGGAAATCTGGGCCGATCCACGGCCTGATTCATCTTGACAAAGGTCAGTCGTTCCACATTTCACGTGGACAAGGGTTTCTTAGGGGTATCGATGGCCCCGCCGCACTGAAACCGCTCTGGAAGCCACACTATGGCCGTGGCGGACAGCCAGCAGGACAGTTCTCCACTGCAAAACTCGGCAAAAGTTGCGGCCACACATCAGTTTGGACTGCCCTGCTATAGTCCAGCGGATCTTCTACATGAGGTGGCTGAGTGTGTCCAAGTAGGCCACAACCTGTTGGTTCGGGGATGCTACCAGGGTTGCTGCTGCTGGCGTTCTGCCTCCTCACTTGTGCGGGTGAAGGAAGCTGCTCTCAGCTTGACTCCTGGACTTAGGGTTATCTCGGATGGAAGCTGGGTTATGCTCCTACCCCCCACCTTCCCCAGCAGCCGCGAGCAGTAGTTCGTGTGCGCTGAGGAATCCCCCGGTCAGACTGTCAGAGAGGGACGATGCCAGGCCACATAGCTGGCAGCCAACTGATTACGGAGTATTTTCCTATTGTTTTTGGAGTTTGTCTTCCCTCTCAATAGCTGGGAAAAAGGCCTCCCATTAGGACCGGTGGTTTAGCGGGGTCCAATAGGGTGGGAGAGCCAGAAGTCATCCACTCTGCTGGGATGCTGATATTCGGCTGTCAAAGCCCAGGCTAACTAAGCATGCTGCGGGCCATCTGCACAAGTGGACTCCGAGGGGCTCCCTGCCTCCATTTCCACTGTATTCTGCCGTCGGTGCTTGGGGTCATTCTGCCTCGTACTTCTCTTCTTCTTCCACTCCTCCAGCTGATCCTGCTCCTCCTCTCTTGTAACTGGGGTAGAAAATCCATATCTCCATTACAGACAATGTTCTGCTCCAATGGTCCCTCCTCCTTCCTCCATTCTCAGTCTCACCCAACCGGGACCATGTGGCCACGAGATGATGTAGTCGCCCACGTCCCAGTCCCCTGCCAGACAGATTTTTCGCATCTGTTCCAGGTCATGAAGCAGTGGGAATGATGTTAGTCATCCCGTCTAGTCTGGCGACTGACAAATTAGTCGCCTCTCGAATGGCTCAACAAACGGAGGTGTCAGCATGAGCTGCCACTGGCTTGAACATCAACGTTACAAGTGGGGCAAGTACTTCTGTCTGCTGGATCCATTCTCAAAAAATCGTTAATGGACTTTCTCTGTTCTTTACAGTCGGTTACCAACATGTGCAGGCTGGATTTCCTTCGGGTGGATACATCGCATATTCAGAGTGTGTTGGGGGAGGCCGTTCTGCGCTGAAACTCGAGGGAGGTGGTTTTGGCTTTGTACGAATGGTATATAGTGCATGCATCAATTCTGGCCATTTTTTTTTTTCAGAATTGTTTGAAGGGATCGGTGGAAGACTTCAGGAACCTTTCACAAAGATTGAACACGTGCGCACATGGCAGGGCGCATGGACCATCCCTCTCAGTGCAATGCGCTGACACAGCTGCCTCCATTGTCCGTCACCATGGTTCCGATTAATTTGTGTTGGCGCGGAGAAAGCCACTCTTCTTTTTCTTGCTGCATGTCGCGGAGAGCAGTTCCTCCCCTGTGTGACTTCGTTCGCGAGGCAGCCAGGTGTAGAACTGCGTGACACCGCTGTGACCTACTCATGTGCTTGTATTATGTTGGGAAGCAGAGTACATGTGGAGGTGAGATGGTAGGTCGTGGTGAAGAGGAGGAGAGGCGGGGACATTGGCGCAGGTGCAGCAGTTTGACAACGTGGAGGAGGAAAGCGGGGGCTCATGTCCAAGTTGATGGTGTGCCTGGGTGGATGCCTTTCACCCAGTGTGGCCAGTAAAGGATCATGTATGGCCTCGACCGTAGTTACAAGCTCCAGACGTCCGCGCTGCGTGCACCTTGGAACAAAACCGATAAGCTCATGGGATGACCCACCTCCTGTTCTTACATATGTTTATGAAGTGCTGGATGCTTTTTGTGGATGAAAGAAATTACGGCTGGAATCTCCTCTCGGCTCGGCACAAGCATCTGAACGTGGCAGAGTCCACCATTTGGAAAGGGGAGGGGACTGCAAGTACCTACAACTTGGTCAGGAGCCACGGTCAGTGCTGCACCTATAGCGAGGGTTGGACGATATGTTGTCTTTTGCAATCGGCCTCGATGAACGACACCTGCTGGCGCCATGGAGTAGCGTGGAGCAGGAGCATCTGGGTCGGGAGATGATGTCAAAGTAAAGCTCCCTTTCTGCAGAGGTGGTGGAGCTTGACTGGCTTACTGCAATGGCTTTGCGTGCCACTGGGCGCTGCTGCTTGTGTTGCGTGCTGCGGCAGGATGGACCACCACATCTGATCACGTTTTCTCCCAGGCCACCGGATGGTGACGATGATGTGTTGACGCTGGGCCGTGTTGGTGCCATTGGTATTCCTGGCACGCTTCACTTCTGCCACAGACTTCTAAATCTACCCATATTCGCTCTCCTGTGTCTTAGACAAAGAACTGCCACACAGCGAGTATCGGTTCTTTTACCGCCAAGCTCCGCACTGAGTGATACTGGCCGATGCCTCGTTGTAGCCCCTGGGATGCTACTTTCTTGGGACCTGCGAAGTGGGTTTTTTACCCCGTGGACCGCTTGGCTCCCGACCACCACTGCCTGCCCAGCCTGCTGCACTCACGGGCCACACGGACCCACTGGCTAGGCTGCATGCTGCCTGACGTGCAAGCTGACGGCCTCTTCTCCTGACGATGTTGCAAGCCCTTGCCTCACCCGGCTCCCAAGTCGGTGGCTACATATCATCTTTTTGTGGTTTATCGTCTCTGCTGTCCTCTTCTCGGTCTTGGTATGATGAGGCGCTGACCTTCACAACATGACTCCCATGCCACTTCCACATCTATACTTTGCCGCCTACTGCAAGAAGCAGGCGATATTGGCCCCATTCTTCGCTGCAAGTAGCTGCTGAAGCCACTCCTCAAATTGTTCATCCCTCGCTATATAGTGGCGCTGAGCCCAAGACCACATAGTCAGATCTCATGATGAGGGTACCGGATGGGACAGAGGGGGTGAGGACATGTTGAGGGCGCGTGACCCGCTCCCGGCCATGCACAACTAATGGTTGTTGTTGAGGTTCCCTCCGACTCTTGGCTGGGGTTGTCAGTTGTAAATTGGGAGGAAGAGGATGGCATTGAGTCAACCATAAAGAAAATTGGGTTGCTGAACAAAACACGGACGCTAGTTGAAAGCGGCAGTTGTGCGCCTCAACGAGTGACCCCTGCTGGACGTCCCTTGCTGTGCTTCGACCTGGGCTGTTCAGGAATGTTTGTGCACTGCACTCGCAGTGACAGTGCCTGCCACCTTCTGTTGTATATGTTTCGTTCTAAATGTAAGGACACTTGTTTGATGATTGATATCTGTATATGAATAATATACACCCTGTTTTTGACTCCAAATGAAACCAGTAACAAGCGTGGGTTACCTTGGATATAAATTGCGCTCCACAAATTGGCAGGAAAAATTTACTTGTACTGTGTCGTTTAAATACACTGTCGTGTTTTACTAAAATGTAAAAAGCACAAAACAGGCTTAATTAACCTTCGGACATGAATTTGGCTACAGGAAATAATTGGTATTTATTTTGGCGTTTGAAATAGTCTGGTTTATTTTTCGGTCAGCACAACTGCGAAAAACAAGTAATTAACCTGGATGTAAATTGCGCAAATGAATTGAAGCCCACAAATAGTAGCTTTGTTACGTGTTTACAATTGCGTAGTTTTCTACGCCACACAACAAGAGATACAGTTGTAATTAACCCTTTGCTTGTGATTAGGCTACAGGAAAAAATTTATATATTTTTGGCGTTGTATAAGACGGTCTGTTTCCTTGGGGTCAGCAGACCAAGCATAAACAACGTTAATTAACCTTGATGTTAAATTGCGCCCTGAAGAATGGAGACGCTACAAACTAGTAGCTTTGTAGCGTGTTACAATTGCGTGTTTTTCTACGCCACACAACAAGAGATACAAGTAGTAATTTCCTTTTGCTTGTGATTTAGGCTACAGAGAAAAATTTATATATTTTGGCGTTTTGAAATAGACGGTCTTCTTGGGGTTAGGCACACACAGCAAACAAGGCTTTAATTAAACCTGTGATGTAAATTGCACGCAATAGAATTGAGCAGCCAAAAATGAAGTGTATTTGTATTGTTTAATCGCTGTTTCTTTAAATAAAATACAACAGGAACTGGTTAGATCCCACTTGGATATTGAATGGATATGCGCGGCAGTGGAGCACACTGGATTTCCAGATCCATTACCCCAAAAAAGGTAGAGAATAGAACATTTAGAGAACAGTCTCTAGACAATGCTGAGAACCCACAAAAAATCGCTGTTTATAAAAAATCAAGTCTTCAGTAAGGAGATATCAGCCGCGGCGCACCTTCCCTGATGAGTACCTGTAAGGAGCAGTGTGAGCTCCCCGGCGTCGCGCCGGACTTATATAATGCGGTGGAGTCGCAGAATTCCCGCTGGTATTGAATTGGCTTCATTCTGCACATGTCATGCAAGGCTATGCCCTTCTTCCTCAGAGTGCTTTGCCCCTTGTAGCGCATGGTGATCGCAACATTTTATCAATCAAAAGCACACTGCGTTCACCCGAAGTACCCCAAAGTTCGAATTCGTTCCGAACCGAAGTTTTCTGAAAGTCTAAACGAATTCCACTTCGTTAGAATTGATTCGCCTCTCCTAGTTTGTAAACTTTTTTTTTCTTTTAAGTGACACAGTTGTATAAGGACTTGTTTTATGTGGGGGAAGTTGTATTTTTGGGAGGAATAGTTTGTTTACAATTAAATTACTGCAGTTTTTAAATTTTTTGCTGTTTTTATTATTTTTTTTTACACTATTCACATATCACACCAAATAACCAGTTAGATGAATTCTACAGGTTATTATGGTTGTGTAGATACCTAATATTTGTGTGTGTATAAAGTATGCACAATAACTTTTTGTATTAGATATTTATTTTTATTTTATGATTTTATTTATTTTTTCTACACTTTTTTTATGTTTTTTAGTTTTTTTTAAAAAAATCCCAAGAAGGGATAACTATTTACACTTAGTATGTAGTAGCATACTGATATATTACAATCTGTGTCAAGCCTGACTGCAGCCTTGTTATACAGACAGCTCTGGGGCTACTCCAGGTCCTCAGGGCTGACTGTACAGCCATTCCCTGGGCTCCATCAGGTCATCAGGAGTCCAGATCACCTACTGGAGCAGGGGAATGCACTTTTGTTATGCTGTGGTCACAGACCGCAGTAATCAAAGGGTTAAGAGCCGGGGATCGGAGGTTTCCTCTGCTTCCCTGTGCTTACAGAGACTGCTCTAGGAACAGAGTTGTTAACTACAACTCAGTTCCTAACTCTGCTGTGGCGCTGGAAACCAAAAGAGGGTGGGTGGTCGTTAAGAGGTTAAAAAGTATTGCATTCTTCATTTGTCCATCTGTAGTGTTCCTTAAAACTAATCTAAATGCGCTAGAATTCTGAGTCAATTTGCACCAAGAAACTGATGAATGTGCGGTCTCTGTAATTTAGTTTTGGATAGCGCTTAGAAAGTTAACTTAAATAAGAGTGTAGCTTAATATGTGCTGAGATGAGGCAACATTTTGGTGCAAAATATTGGTGTAATGTAAGCCAACCAAGAAATTACTCTATATCATCTATATCACCCGACACATGGAGCTGTCAAAAAACTTGGCCCATGCCTGGTCTAGTTTTATGCTATATAAGGTCAGTTGTACAAAATTACCACTGGTTTTATTTTATTAAATATAAGGAAAATATTTATAAAGATAAATATAATAATATAATGGAAATCAGATAGATAGATAGATAGATAGATAGATAGATAGATAGATAGATGCTGAAATAACATGGATTTAACACATGGATTCTGCTCTGAATCATCACTGACTTTTTTATTGCTGTTCAGCGGATTGAACATGGTACAATTTTGGTGGATTGTTTCACTTGCAGCACTGCACTGCAATTACAATCAGCAATCTTCTTTAAGTTATCTAAATTATTTGGAAAGTTGTTATAAGTGAGTGATCAATTATTGTATTTGAAGTCTTACGGATTATAAATGTATTAACTGATTACTCACTTGTAACACCTTTCCAAACAATTTAGATAACTGAAAGAAAGCTGCTGGTTAAAAATGCAGTTTAATTGCAAGGCAATACTGCAAGTGAAAAAAACACATCAAAAATGTAGCAAAACTACACTGTGTGAAAGCAGTGAACATGCAGTGATAATTTTTATAAATGCATTTCTATTGTGTAAAAGTAATAAAACATAAACTATATAAAATTTATATCATTGCAATTGTACCGAACCACATGGTAAAGTTATCCTGTCATTTATCCCATATGGTGAATACTGTAAAAATGAAGACCAAAAAACAATGGCAGAACTGCATTTTTTCCCCCCATTTTCATGGCGCAATGCTAAAAAACTACGGAACACCTGTGCGCCCAAAATGCACAATACACCCCTAGATGAGATCCATGAGAGGTGTTGAATCCAAAATGGGGCGATATCTGGAAGGTTTCACCTGGTCTGGTACTTCAAGGGCTTTGCAAATGAAACATTGCACCCACCAAAATCAGTGTTCCAAAAGCCAAAAAGCGCTCCCTCCCTTGTAAGCCCTGCCAAGCACCCAAACAGCAGTTTACACCCACATGTAGGGTATTGCCGAACTTGGAAGAAATTTCATAACACATTTTGGGATGCTATTTTTCCAGGCTTCCGTGCAAAAATTAAACATTATCAGCTAAAATTGCGTATTGTTGGAAAAAAAAATTGTAATTTCAGAGCCTAATACTAAAAAAATTGGTGAAACATCTGTGGTGTCGATATCCTCACTGCACCCCTGGATATATTCCTTAAGGGGTGTAGCTTCCAATATGGAGTCTTTTTAGGGGAGTTTATTACGTTTTAGCACCTTAGGGTGTCCGCAAACCTGGAATGGCGCCTAAATAAAACTGTAATTAAAATGAGAACCCAGAGTCCGGTAGGTGCTCCTGCTATTCTGAGTCTTGTGGTTGAGCCAAATAGCACACTAGGGCCACACATGGGATATCTCTGAAAACAGCAGAATTTGGGGAATTGAGATTGAGTTGCATTTACCTGGTCACATCTACCATGTTCCAGTGAATAATGGATAAAAATGGAAAATCTGCAAATAATTTTTTTTAATTTCTGTGAAATACCTAAATGGGTAAAAAACTTCCTAAATGTTTTTTTAAATACCTTAAGGGGTGTAGTTTCTTAGGAGTCATTTATATATATTTATATTTATATATATCTAACATACAGATCCCTCAAAGCCACATCAGAACTGGACTGTTCCCTAAAAAAAAATCTATTTTGCTAATTTTCTTGAAAATGTGAACAATTACTACTACATTTCTAAGTCCCCTAATGTGGTGAAAAAAACACATTTTAAAAATTATGCCAACCTACAGTAGACATATGGTAGATGCTGGTAAAAACTATTTTGAGTGGAATAACTATCTGTCTGACACACAGACATTTTTGAACTTTGAAAATTGCAATTTTGATTGCTATTTTGATATTTTTCACAAATAAACAAGGATTGAAGGGACCAAAATTTGTTACTAACTTAAAGCACAATGTGTCCAGAGAAAACATTCTCTGAATCACATGGATATGTAAGTGTCAAAAAGTTATTCTCACATAAAGTGACAGATGTCAGTTTTTAAAAACGGGGGTCTGTCAGGAAGGCCAAAACTGGTTCCGGCGGTAAGGAGTTAATATATAATAGATAGATTGCTGCTTGCTGTCATTCAACAGGAAGTCAATGAGACCAAAGCATCGGCATCCCATGATGTGAATGTGGGGTGCTGACCAGTTGTCAGAGCCCCGAAGACAGGGTGTTATAAGAGAGCAATAATTGGTAGCTGTTCTACAATACTTTAGCATTCCTTTAGCATGAAAGTAATCATACTCCCTAGTGGTCAAGTAGCTTGGTCAAGTAGACAAATAATGCAATAACATAAATTGTTTTTAAAGTTCGAAGCACATAGCATTTTTGTGCACATGAAAAAGAAAAACAATAAAAAATGAACATAATCGGCATTGCTGCATATGTCCAAGGTTTTTAACGAGGAATTCAATGGGGAATCCACACTGAATTCCTTGTTAAAATCCGTAATGTGAGCATTCCCTTAATGTTGAAAGTTCTCAATGAACGACAACAAGCAGAGATCTTAAAGTCTTAAAGAAATTATATTAGAAAACTGTATAGCTTTATATTATACAAAGAATATTTATTTGCTACAAGTAAAATATCCTTTATCTTACTAGGTTTTTGTAGCCTACTGGGTGAATTCTTGATTTGCTGTTTGTATTTTAGCTCCTGGGTTTCTTTTCATTGTGTGCAGTTGGCTATGACTATATTTATGCTCATCCATTAAGGCAAAAGGAAATAAATTTTCAATTAATGTTCACTTTTCAACTCTTCCATCATGCCTTCTTTAGTAGAATTTTGCCACAAGCCCCTAGTTTTCCAGATTTGTTATTTCCCTTCAAGCCCTCTTTTCTCCCCATGAATTCACACCACAGTAGTGGAGGTATACATGGATTGGGGCAAGATTGTGCATTGGACTGTGACATTCCCTTAAAGAGATGCAGAGTTTCAGATTTACTAAAGCAAGATAGATAGAGCCCTCATCTACAGACATTAATTATCCTTCTGTGATTTATGTTGTGTCTGCTCCAACCATAGACCCAACACCAACTGAAACGTATGTGATTTGCTCACTTTTGCACATCAGCTACTGTCATTAATGACAAATGCATAAACATTTTTATGACAGTAATAAATCCACTTCACAAGTATGATTTTAAGAAGAAAAACAAAGCAGAATTTGATGAATGAGACTTCTTACTTCTTAACATTGTTCCAGGAGCACATTGATTGTCCAAGACATGTGGCAGGCACGTTAGACTAAGTCTGGAGAACATGCTAAATCTGTCACATTTACCATAAGACGCACAGAGCTCTGCATGTGACATCACAAGTACAGGCACGTACTCTTCAAGATCAATAGACTCCTTACAGAGCCACAGGCAGTGTAGAAGAGACCTGGTAATATCAGTATACAGTATTGATTTACAGCAATTTCATTTAAACACATAGAGTCAAACTTATTTGCTGTTTCAAATACTATAAATAAAATTTTAATTGAAATGTTCTCCCCCTTATAGAAAGGAACATTGCAAAGTTCTGTTTAAACTACAAAAGTTTAGGGGAGACATGTACGGAACTAGGTGCATCGAAGTTAATTTTCTCATCTATTTTTCAGTGTCAAATGCGCCTGAATGTAGGAAAGTGCATTTTGTGCGTTCATAAATGGTGTCTAAAGCTCATTGCAATTCATTAGAATAGCATGTCAGTGAATAGAAACTATGGTACTGATCATGCTTGGTGGACCACAGGTTCCAGCAATACCTATGCTGTGCTGGCTCTTGCTGTATGTAGAATAAAGGTTGAGAGCAGCAAAATTAAATTTCAAATTTAATGTAGTAAAAATTTTAAAAAACTGATCATCATCAGGGGGTTATTTAATGTGAAATTAGTTTTAGATTCTTTTAATCTTAAATACATTTTATAGGAGATATTTTTATATCTTTCGGAGATTATATATTTTAATTTTATATAACTTTTTTTATTCAATTTAAATAATTACATTTTATATAGTTTGATAATTATCATAAATTACTTTTTATTGTACCGATGTAAGTTGAGAAATAGTGGACATTTTTTTTTCCTAATAGCAAATCTAGCTCCCTTTCGACTCCTCAGGCTCAGGCCACATTGAAATAGGTCTGCCTGTGCAAGCAGTAATGCGCCTAGTTTTGCCGAACCATATTCATATATATATGTCTAATAAAACGAGTGTGGTGCAACATACCCCCAGAACGCCCCCAGAACGTCCCCTCATCTTAGGCACATTAAAAAGTGTTGAGTCTTACAAACAATGCGCCTAAAACATTCATTAGGCACATTAGACATCGTAGACTGCTCACTTTGGCGCATTTGATGCCAGAAAAGGGGGAAAAAATCCGATCATGCATGTCTTAATAAGTGTCAATTTATGATGCTATTTAATTAGCAGAATGGTTCTCCCCAAGAGCCAATGTCACTTTATCTCCTCACTCCCAGGGTCTCAAGTAATAAGACACAAGCCCCCCACACAACAGGCGACTATTATTATTATTATTAACATTTATTTTAAAGCACCGTTGATTCCATAGCGCTGTACATTTGAGGGGGGTCACATACATGATATGTCAAGTGAGTACAATAATGACAATGAATGACGTATAACTGGTACAGAGGGAGAGAGGACCCTGCCCGCGAAGGCTTACAATCTACAAGGAGGAGGGAAGAGACAGGAGGAGAGGGGCAGACATGTTTGTGGGGTAGTACAGTGGCAGCAGGGTTATTGTAGGTTATAGGCAATCCTGAAGAAATGGGTTTTCAGGTTGCTTTTGAAGCTGGTGAGAGTGGCAGAGAGTCTGATGTGTTGGGGCAGTGCATTCCAGAGTGTGGGGGAAGCGTGAGAGAAGTCTTGGAGACGGTTATGTGAGGAGCTGATAAGAGGAGAACAGAGAAGAAGGTCCTGTGAGGAGCGGAGATTGCGTGAGGGGAGATATCTGGAGATTTGGGCAGAGATGTATGGAGGGGAGAGGTTATGGAGAGCCTTGTAGGTCATGGTTAGCAACTTGAAATGAATTCGCTGAGCTATTGGTAGCCAGTGAAGGGATTGACAGAGGGGGGGAGGGCAGAGGGAGTAGCGAGGAGAGAGGTGGATAAGACGGGCAGCAGAGTTGAGAATGGTTTGAAGGGGAGCAAGAGTGCTAGATGGGAGGCCACAGAGAAGGATGTTGCAGTAGTCAAGGCGGGAGTTGACAAGGGCAAGGAAGAGCATTTATTAGGTGTCGAAGTTGAGGAACGAACGGATGCGAGAGATATTTTTCAGGTGGAAGCAGCAGGAAGAGGTGAGGGTTTGGATGTGTGGTTTGAAGGACAGAGCGGAGTCGAGGATTACCCCTAGGCAGCGGACTTGCGGAACAGGTGAGAGTGTACAGCCATTGACAGTAATAGAGAGATCAGGTGGAGGGATGGAGGGGATGGTGGAAAGATGATGAATTCTGTTTTCTCCACATTTAGTTTTAGGAGACGGGAGGAGAAAAAGGAGGAAATGGACGATAGACAGTCTGGGATCCGGGAGAGAAGAGAGGTGACATCTGGGCCGGAGATATAAAGCTGGGTGTCATCAGCATACAGGTGGTAATGAAAGCCATGTGAAGCTATGAGTTGACCCAGACCAAGGGTGTAGATAGAAAAGAGTAAAGGACCCAGGACTGACCCCTGGAGGATACCAACAGAGAGTGGCCAGGGGGAGGAGGTGGAGCAAGAATGAGAGACGCTGAATGTCCGATCAGAAAGGTACGAGGAGATCCAGGAAAGAGCCAAGTCTGTGATGCCGAGGGAGGAGAGGATGTGTAGCAGGAGGGAGTGGTCGATAGTGTCAAAAGCAGAGGACAAGTCTAGAAGGAGAAGGACAGAGTACTGGTGTGAGGCTTTGGCAGTTGCTAGGTCATTGGTGACCTTGGTTAGGGCGGTTTCGGTAGAGTGGTTGGGTCGGAAACCAGATTGTAGTGGGTCAAGAAGAGAGTTGGAGGAGAGGTGGGAGGACAGTTGAAGGTAGACGTGCTGCTCGAGGAGTTTGGAGGCAAAAGGGAGCAGTGAGATGGGGCGATAGTTGGACAGAGAGGAGGGATCAAGGGATGTTTTTTTAAGGATGGGAGTGACAGTAGCATGTTTAAAGGAGGAAGGGAAGATGCCCGAGGTGAGCGATAAGTTGAAAAGATGGGTGAGGGTTGGGATGAAAGCAGCACTAAGGTCTGGGATAAGGTGTGATGGCAGTGGGTCAAGATTACAGGTGGTGAGGTTGGATTTGGACAGTAGAGAGGAAAGATTATCATGTGTAAGAGTGGGAAAACAAGTTAAGGGGGAAGAGCATTGTGCAGATATAGAGGAAGGCACTGGGACTGGGGGCTGAAGCATTCTCTGATAAGGTTGAAACTTGTGTATAGGAAGTGAATGGCAAAGTCGTCTGCTGAAAGGAGAGAGGGTGGAGGAGGTGCTGGTGTGCGGAGAAGGGAGTTAAAGGTGTTGAATAGTTGTCTGGGGTTATGAGACAGAGGGGATATGAGACTGGAGAAGTAATCCTGTTTGGCTAGGGTGAGTGCAGATTTAAATGTATGTAGTGACTGTTTGTATCAGGCAAAGTCGTCGGTGGAGGGAGTTTTCTTCCGGCGGCGTTCTGCAATTCTGGAAGCTCACCTCAGTCAGCTGTTTAGTGGAGTGTGTGTGCCCTGTCTGTTGATTTTGCGGGTTCTGTTGTGTGTGAGGGGAGCGACTGAGTCAAGGATGGTGGTGATTGTGTGGTTGTAGAAAGTGGTGGCTGCGTCTGGGTCATTAAATGAGGATATGGTAGAAAGAGGTGTAAGAGAATCAGAGAGAGTGTGAGGGTTGAGGTTTTGTAAGTTCCTGCGGGGGTGCACTAGATGTGGGACAGGAGGAGCCGGTGGGGTGGAGATGGTGGAGAAGGTGAGCAGATTGTGGTCAGATATGGGGTGGGGGGAGTTTGAGAAGTCAGATAGGGGGCAGAGGCGGGTGAAGATGAGGTCCAGTGTGTGTCCATCTTTGTGAGTGGCTCCAGAGGTCCACTGGGAGAGATCAAAGGAAGAACAGAGTGAAAGGAGTTTGTTGGAAGCAGAGTGGGGGGTGTCAATTGGGATATTGAAGTCTCCCATGATAATAGTGGGGATGTCGGTGGAAAGAAAATGGACGAGCCAGGAAGCAAAGTGGTCAAGGAAGGCGGTGACAGGGCCTGGTGGTCGGTAGACAACAGCCACTTGAAGGTTGGAAGGGGCATAAATGCGGACAGAGTGCGCCTCAAAGGAGGAGAGTGTGAGGGAAGGCAGAGGTGAAGAGGGGACAAAGGAACAAGTGTCAGACAGGAGGAGGCCAACACCTCCGCCATGCTTGTTACCAGGGCGAGGGGTATGGGTAAGTTGGAGGCCGCCAAAGGAGAGAGCAGCAGGGGAGGCTGTGTCAGAGGGGGTCAGCCATGTTTCGGTCAGACCAAGGAAGAGTAAATTTCTTGAGATAAATAAGTCATGTATGTAGGAAAGTTTATTACATACAGACCGTGCATTCCAGAGAGCTCCAAGGAGAGGGATAGGGGGAGCAGGGGTCAGAGGGATGTGCTTCAGGTTGATGGGGTTAACAGAATTAGTAGTGGTGCATCGGTTAGAAGAGGGAGAGACAATGGTGGGAATGTGCTGGGGGGTCCTGGGTTAGGGGATATGTCCCCAGCAGCCAGGAGCAGTAGAGAGAGGGTGAGCAGGTGGGAGTAGAAAGACAATGGTTAAGCCGGGTTTGTTTGGTGCGGAGGGCATTAACAGTGGGGAAGAGGTTGGTGGCAGCAGACAGGTGAGAGGGTAAAATGCATGGATGTAGAGCTCATTGCCCAGCGAGGGTGTTTGGGGATATGCAGTTAGTGCAAGGAAAGTGGAGATAGAGATAATGGTGGGAAGGAAAAGCATAGTGCCAGACAGTTTAGAAAGTTGTAAATGGAAAAGATGAAGTAGCTGTTACCTCGCAATCCTTGTGCAATCCTGGTTCAATTCTGGATTAATTCACACACTTAGAGCGGGCACTTTGAGCAGGGCCTCCCGTGACCAAAGGCCACATGTGACTGCAGTGCTTGTCTATATAGTAACTACCATTCTAAGCAGAGTATCAGATGTGAACAAGAAATGGGAGGGGTCGAGCAAGTTAATTAGCAGAGTGGGGGGAGAATAGGAAACAAGATTACAAGGTGATTTGGACCCATGCACACAGCAGGGAATTGGGGTAGAGAAGATTGCAATTGTGATAGCAAGTTATGACTATACTACAGATACATCAAAGGTAGAAGCATACATCAAATGGAGGATGGGAGCAGTAGTGGATCAAAGGTAGAAGCATACATCAAATGGAGGATGGGAGCAGTAGTGGATCAAAGGTAGAAGCATACATCAAATGGAGGATGGGAGCTGTAGTGGATCAAAGGTAGAAGCATACATCAAATGGAGGATTGGGAGCTGGGAGTGGATCAATGGTATATGCATACATCAAATGGAGGATGGAGCAGTAGTGGATCAAAGGTAGAAGCATACATCAAATGGAGGATGGGAGCAGTAGTGGATCAAAGGTAGAAGCATACATCAAATGGAGGATGGGAGCAGTAGTGGATCAAAGGTAGAAGCATACATCAAATGGAGGATGGGAGCAGTAGTGGATCAAAGGTAGAAGCATACATCAAAGGGAGGATGGGAGCAGTAGTGGATCAAAGGTAGAAGCATACATCAAATGGAGTATGGGAGCAGTAGTGGATCAAAGGTAGAAGCATACCTGTAGATGAGATCTGAAGAAGGAATTCAATGGAGCTACATAACTGTGAATTCTGGATTAATTCACACACTTAGAGCGGGCACTTTGAGCAGGGCCACCCGTGACCAAAGGCCACACGTGACTGCAGTGCTTGTCTATATAGTAACTACCATTCTAAGCAGAGTATCAGACTATCCATATAGAGATAACCAAAGAGCCCCCTTAAAAGTGTCAGCCACCTGGTGCCTTTAATAGTGCCATCCACGGTGCCCCGATAACAGTGTATGACTTTGTTCCCAACAACAGCATAAACCACAGGACTCTTTGACCACCACTTCAACATAACAATGCTATTCATAGGGTCTATTTTGACTTTAAAAAGAATTCCAATTTCTCAATCAGTCTCAGGGCACAACCAAAAGTACAAAACACCGGACAAAATCTCCCCAAAACTATCAGCTCTCCAAATGAGCATAATCACAAAGCCCAGAATCAGTGCTGGTAATATCAGTCATCCATAAACTTGCTTGTTCTACGTTCTGTGCCTTGACACTGAGCAAAGGATTGCCCTGCTGACTACCCTAGCTACATCTCCTCAAAGATATGACTATTTATGATAGAAAACATGGCTCTCACAGCTCTGCAGCCCGTTATAGACCATTTACTGTATATCCATTATGAGAAAACAATACTGCAAAGGTCGAGGTTTAATATTAAAAAAAAATATCTAGATCTAAGCTCTATCTGTTCTCTAGTTGTCCATTAACATGGTAGGAACCATGCTTCTCTTTTTATCTTTATACTACTGCATATTAGGAAAAATTAAATGCATTTAGCGTAGACTAGTATATTTTATAGTATCACTTAATAAAGCATTGGGAATTGAAAAGATCAATATGTGAACTCATAGCAAGCAATATCCAAAAAGCAACACTCATTATTATGCTAAAAAGTTATTTCTAATGTAAGCTGATAAATGCAGCAGATAATTAGTGGAGTGTAGAAAAACACTGACCACAGTATAAAATGTATCTTGGGAGGAAAGGATGATGTTATATAATATAGAACAGGGGAACAGCTGCTAAAATGAAAATACTCAGCGAGAATAAGGAATCCTGAAGGGCACAACTATAAATGCTATGTCATAAGCAAAGGGAATACAGCCTTGGGCTCACAAATCTCGGCATTATGGGTAACAGACTAGGAATCATTTTATATAAATCAGTCAAAACTTTATCTCTTTGTCTAACTCTTTTTCTTTTAAGCAATACAAACTGCAAAATTTTTTTTTTAGATTTATCCTTGTTACACATATAATACATACAGCCTATTGTTTTACTACTATATTTGGACCCTCTCTCTTCTAATTTGGTTGAAGTAAAGATAGGGACAAATATATCCTATCTCTGCCCTTACTGTTTAATTTTCCTTAACTGTGTTGTGTTAATTTTCTTCTATTTCTATATCCTCTTTTGTTTTGTTCTTTTAGCTAAGAAAATCACAGAAAAATAGACATTTACTTAAAAACACACACAGCCATACTCACAGCTTCATGGCTGGACAAAAACTGTTGCCCAGTGCTATATGGGAGAAATTTCATAAATGCAGATTACCAATAAACAATTTGTAATGCATCTATCCATGAGGGAGGCAATTGCTTAGTAAAAAATTCCACATTGGATGGCAACCAGTTATCGGGAGATTGCATAATTGCAAAAATACTGATGAACAGTCACTCACACTCACTGGCTTACCAATTAATGTCGCCCTAACTATTAAATTGAGTGTGTTACCCATCATATTTCAAGTGCCCTACATAAAATACTGACAACCCTTGCTCCCCAGTATTACAGGGCAAAATCACATACTGAAAAAATATCAAACATTAGGTTTTAGTTGATATTTTGGCCAAAGTACGCAATCTTTCAATCCACGTCAAATTGGGACATTATTTACTTAAAGATACAGACATAAGGATATACTCACAGCACATTGGCTTGAAAAAAAAAATAGTCCCAGAAGGAGGCAATATAAGCCCCAGTGCTACTTAGGAGAAATGTCTCCTTCCTACTGGAAATGGGATATGGCCTAGTATATGCCTTTATCAGTGGTATGGCCTGGACAACTGACATGAACAGGTATAATGCACACTGAGGATTCGTTCTGGGTGTACGCAGGGCTGCATCATATCAAGATCAAAGCTATAAGGTATTGAAACTAAGCCCGGGGTGTGAGATGCTCAAGTGACCTTTGACTGCCTAAACTTCCTGGATGTGGCACCCGACTTGAGCAGTCACGACATTGCGCTGCATTTCGGCTTTTTATGTCTCATCGAGCACACATCCTTATTAGCGGACTTTCTGGCTTTGCAATATGAGGAATTTTTTTAATCCGGGCTAGTATTCACTATACACATTTGTATTTATGAAATTTACTTTTATTGTCACTGTGTGTTTACTGTCACTGTTGTTTATCAGTAGGATTTTGGGATGTGGTGCCATTTTAGGAACCTTTTGAGATCTGGGGTTGAATGCATGGCCATTATGTTCTGCTACCACCTGTAACTCCAGCTCTCTTTTGAGAGGCCAATCTTGTTGTGCTCTCCCCATGCTTCCAGCATATACCACTAATCCTATGGACTGTGGCATAAGACAAGTATTTCATAAATACATTTGGTAGAAACAACAATAAAACCATTATATCCAGTTTATGTACTTTGAACCTAACCTTTTAATCATTTACATTTCTATGGTTTGAAACATAAACTACTACTAAACAGATTCCCGATGGGCTGCCAGGGTCCAGGCTGCTGGGGGGAACTTATATAGCTACCTATGTATCGAGTTGGAGGGGGCAGAGGAGAGGATGGTCATAGTAGTGGCAGCACAGCACCATGCCTCTTACCTCCCCGGCACCATTACAGTGAAGATGGGGACCTGCAGGATGTTTAGATGTTATCATTTACCCAGAGGCAAATTCTGAAATGATGGTGATTGTAATCTCTTGCCCACGATGTTGGTGCGAGTTTCCCTTGATGTAGTCCAGGTATACAGGCAGAAGAGCAGACGGGGTTGCCTCACTACATTATTCATCTGACCTCAGTCCTGTTTTCTTGGTTTCATTTTGAATTCAGGGGCCTGTTTTCTGGCTTCTACTATGCTGCAGTAGAATCTAGTTCTGTAGCTATAGCTACCAGCGCTGTCCGCCTATCAGGAGAGATCAAGCAGGTCTGTAAATATAGCGACCTAAGGAGCTGATGCAGCCCATACAAGAGGGGATATCTCAGAATAGGTAGGACACTGTAAATGGACATATGTTGCAAAGAGACTTGTTTTTGCAAGATCTTTAACATAAAAAGCAATCATTGTAGTGAGACTCCTTTAACTGTGAACTATTAAACATTTCTTTATTTTTCAGCTAGATGACACACACAGCATTCCTTCCATTTAACTCTTTACTTCTCTAAAAGCGCAGGCCAGCAGCAAGAAGCAGTCCTCTCAATCTGTAACTTGTTTAGATTCAGCTTTGTCTTCAAGGAGCACTCCAGCCTCAGAGAAACTGACATCTTAGCTTTCTTTCTTGCAGCTTTGTTTTTTTTTTTTTATCATATAATTTTTACTAAACGATTTATACAGATACAGAATAGAACGTCTCTTTCCATTATTTCTTACAACAAGATTCATGCATATACAATCATTTTAGATACAAAAAACACTAAGGGCGACATGTATGATTTTTGTAGCATAGAATGCGCCAGAATCTATGAACCTGTTCTATGAACCTGTTCATAGATTTAGCGTTTTCTAGCTATTAAGTGACACTTCTGTCTCAGGTAATCCACTTTTAACGTGGTCTACCTATTCCAGCAGTAATGTACCTGGATTTGCCGTACTAAAGCTATAAATGTGTAGCTACGTACGGTTGTAGTGCGACACGCCTCCAGCACGTCCCCCTATCTCAGACGCATTACAAAGTGCCGTGGGCGCTCTGTAATGCGTCTGGTATTGGAGTGCGTCTGGTTAAAACTATAGCGAACGGGCTGTTCATAAATGTCGCTCTAAGAGTATATGAATATGCCCATACCATATATCTTGATACATGCTTTCAGTAGTATTAGCATACAAGCATAAACAAACCCCAACCATCCCACCCATATCCACCAAACCAAGAGCAGTGCCCATCATTATATTTAGCAACTTTTAATCAAGGACAGAAGTCATGTTACCAAAAGTGTCTACTCCTTTTGTTCAACTAATAGGAATGGACAATACGAGAAGGCAAACCTGGAGAATTGAGCGAAGGGCTCCATAAACCTTTATATTTTCTCAGAGCATTTCTTTTTAGTATACCCCCTCCCTGATCTGATGACATTATTTAATTTTTTTATGTACTCGGTTATGCTCGGCGGAGAAGGCTGGATCCATCTAAAGGCAATTAATTTTCTGGCCATATATGACATTCAGGAAATTCTAATTCTGTGTTCCACATCAAATACTATATCTTATAAGTACACATTGCAGTGGGTCTAGGGGGATATCAATTTTATGAACTTTGCTAATTAACTAGATAACCTCTTTACAGAAGTTGCCCAATTCTCTGCACTCCCAAATCATGTGCAAAAGTTGGGCCTCTTCCATTTCACATTGTGGGCAACTGGAGTCTGACCTAATACCCCATTTGAATATCTGGCATGGAGTTTTATAAGCTTTATGCAATAACATAAGCTGCAAATATCTTTTTGCCTCACTTAATGATATCGATCTCGTAAGGCTCAAAACACTATCCCATTGTTCAGTACTAATGGGGCCAACATCAGTCTCCCATTTCACTTTAATCAGAAGCTGTTGATTATAAATATACTCCTCCGTCAAGTGACTATACACTCTCGAAATTTCCTCTACCTATAACTTATAAAGGCAGCTTACACCACAGATTTACAGTAACTGTAAACAACAGCTATTGGCATAGAATACAACACTATACAATGTGTAGCCCTGAATGGAAGTTTAACATTACCAGTGATGCTAACTGTAGGTCTGGATGGGAGAGGATGGTTCTACATGTATCTAAGAGAAAATGGCTGCTGATGAAGAAGACTATGATGCCAGCAGGTGTTCATGTGATATGGCTATGGCATCTCTCGTGAGACATATTTAAAATTACTTGTTAGCTAATAATGTGTACAAACAGCCACTAGATGGAGCTGTTGCAATTGAAACACAGATATACAGTATACAAATACAAATACTAAAAACATAAGAAGCACAGCCAAGGCATACAGCTGAGGCATAACAGTCACATTAAAAAAGGTGGTATTTTCTGCACCTCCTTGAAAAACATATCTCTGCTTCATCTGCACATAATGTTACATCTCAGTTGTGGAAATTATTTCAGAACAAAATAACTGTTTAGCAAAGATAATAAGCACAGCCGAGAACTGTTCAGTATTCAAGGCATTATAATGCCCATAATGTTAATATTTATAGACAACGAAATTAGGTTTTTGTCACAGCAATGGGCTGCATAGACTTTACATAGACAATAAATAACTCACTGAATATACAGTCATGTAATTATTGCGTGCTTTATACACCATGCAATGTCTTTGGAACTGGATTTTAAGGTAAAGAAGTCAAAAAGTGAACACATTTGCTAAAACTGAAATAGAAATATTTTTTCTAGCACAGAATGTCCCAAGGTTTGACTTCATAGAGAGGAGTTTTACACAATCAGCATTTCTAGTAGCCCTTGAAACTGCAAGCTATCATTTATTTCCCAGGCTCTTAAGGCAGTAATTCACAGCAAAAATACACTGTATGGTGGCTGCGTTACAATCAAGGTGGGTGGCACAGATGCATTTATATGAAGAGGGCAGAGCATTGCTCTGGAATGTTTAGCAATAATATATGATATGTTTTAAAACAAATTTCTGCTGTTAAGTAAAACTATGCTGTCAGATCTATCAACTCAAGTGTGTAACTTGACATTCTGTAAGTAGTACTATTAAGCAACAAATAAATAGGTAATAAAGTAATAGTTGTGGAAATATAATATAATAATAATAATAATGGTTATATTAAATGTTTTATACTTAACTAAACAATAAATGTATGATCATAGAATGCATAAGGGCAACTATATTAATATCTAAATATTAAAAAGTAATACACTATGAATCATAACAGTGTAAAAATATAATAAACATATAAATAATAGTAATAATTATGATTATAATAAGCAAAACAACATAATATAAGTATTGTGTAATTGTGTCACTGCCCTAAATGTTTCAAGATGGCAGGTCTCCATACAAGTGACAACAAGCACAGAAAGCTTGGCATAGTACCCATAATTAGAGATGGGCGAATTGATTCTAACGAAGTGGATTTCGTTTAGTATTTCAGGAAAACTTCTATTCTGAACAAAGTCGAAGTTTGGGGTGATTCGCGGGAACGAAGCGTGCTTTTGATTGATAAAATGGCTGCGAGCACATGCCGTTACATGGGGCAAAGAAGTCTGGGAGGAAGAAAGGCATAGCCTGCATAACATGTACAGAGATGAAGCCAATCAAAGACCGGCGGGATTCTGTGATCACCGCCTATTAAGTCCCGCCCTCCCTCCCCCACTCCCCTCCTTGCTGTGTAGGGGAAAGGGGCGCCGCCGCTGCTGCGCTTAGATATCCCCCTACAAGGAACCACTTTTAACAGCGATTTTTTGGGGGGGGTCAAAGCTTGTCTCAGGACTGTTCTCTTAGTTCTAATTTTGATTTTGTGGGGGATTGGCTGAAAATCCATGTCGTCCAATCAGCTGCATTACATTTTAAGCTATCTGCTAGTTCTTGGGGACATTGAATATCCAAGGGTTATCTAAGCCCGTTCCTTTTATTCATTAAAGAAAGACCGCGGATTCTTACTCACCGCACTTTAAGTTCCGGGCCACTCGTCCCACACTCCTCCACTGTGCTGTTAGGAAGGTGCTGCCGCCGCTGCTGCTGCTTATGATATCTCATACTAAGGAACTCACTTTTATACAGCGATTTTTGGGCAATTTAGATCCAGGGGTTAATTAAGCGTTGTTCTGCTGTTGTGGTCACTAAAAGAAACGTTCTTTTTCACAGCCAAAGAAGAAATTTTGCCTGTAGCAAAATTCATAACCGAAGGTTAATTACAAGTTTTTCTGTTGTTGTGTTCCGTAAAATACACGCCGTTTTAACACGCTACAAAGCTGGTAATTGTTGGCAGCACATTTCTTTTGCGCAATTTACATCCAAGGGTTAACTAAGTATTTTTCTGCAGTTGTAATTAGTAAAAGAAACTTTGTTTTTCACCGCCAAAGAAGAAATTTTGGCTGTAGCATAATTCATATCCGAAGGTTAATTACAAGTTTTTCTGTTGTTGTGTTCCGTAAAATACACGCCGTTTTAACACGCTACAAAGCTGGTAATTGTTGGCAGCACATTTCTTTTGCGCAATTTACATCCAAGGGTTAACTAAGTATTTTTCTGCAGTTGTACTTAGTAAAAGAAACGTTCTTTTTCACCGCCAAAGAAGAAATTTTGCCTGTAGCATAATTTATATCCGAAGGTTAATTAAGCCTGTTTGTGCTTTTATATTCAGTAAAATACAGTGTTTTTAAACGACACCTGCAAATAAATTTTTTCTGGCCATTTGTGGAGCGCAATTTATATCCAAGGGTTACCCAAGCTTGTTAGTGGGTTCTTTTGGAGTCAAATACAGGGTGTGTATTTATCATATACAGATATCTTCATCAAGCAGTGTCTGTACATTTGAGACAAACAGTATGTCAGACAGAGAGGTGGCAGGCTCTTCACCTGCGAGTGGCAGTGGCACAAACATTCCTGGAGCAGGCCCAGGTCGCAGCACAGCAAGGGGACGTCGCAGCAGGGGTCACTCGGTGAGGCCACAACTGCCGCTGTTGTCTAGAGGCCGTGTGTTGTTCAGCAACCCAAGGGTTCTTGATTGGTTGACTAGGTCATCCACTTCCTCCCAGATGACATCTGACAACCCCAGCCAAGAGTTGGTGGGAACGTCAGACACAACCCTTACTTGGCATGGCCCAGGAGCGGGTCAGCGGCCCTCACCTGTCCTCAACCCGCGTCTGTCCCATCCGGTTCCCTCAGCCAGAGATCTACTATGTGGTCTGGACTCAGCGCCACTATATAGCGAGGATGAACAATTTGAGGAGGGCAGTCAGCAGCTACTTGGCAGCGAATAAATGGGGCCAATATCCCCTGCTTCTTGCAGTAGGTGGCAAAGTATAGATGTGGAGAGTGACATGGGAGGTCATGTTGTGAGGGGTCAGCCTTTGCATACCAAGACCGGTGATGAGGACAGCAGTGACGATAAAACACAAATCGATGATGTTGTAGCCGACCGCACTTGGGAGCCGGGTGAAGCAAGGGCTTCATCATTGTCAGGAAGAGAGGGCGTCAGCTTGCACATCAGGCAGTGGCGCAGCCAGCAAGTGGGTTGTGTGGCCGTGTATCAGCAGGGTAGCAGCAGTGTGAGGTCAGGAGCCAAGCGGCCACGGGGTAGAAAACCCGCTTCGCAGCTCCAAGAAAGTAGCGGCACAGGGGCTCAGCGAGGCACCGGCGGTAGTAGTCACTCAGTGCGGAGCGTTGGCAGTAAAATCAGCTACTCGGCGGTGTGGCAGTTCTTTGGTAAGACACCAGAGGAGCCGAATATGGGTATATGTAGAATCTGTAGGCAGAAAGTGAAGAGTGGCCAAGGAGCTAACATTGGCACCATGGCCCTGCATCAACACATGCAGCATCACCATCCGATGGCCTGGGAGAACAGTGGCTCAAATGTGGTGGTGCATCCAGCCGCCGCAGCAACAGCAGCAGCAGCGTCCAGTGGCACGCATGCCATTGCAGCCAGTCAAGGCTCCACCACCTCTGCAGAAGGGAGTTGTTTCTCTTTGCCATCATCTCTCGGTCCAGATGCACTCTGCCACCCCAGATAGAAGGTCCGCTGGACTACTGGGCAGCCAAACTGGATGTGTGGCCGCAACTTGCCGAGTTTGCAGTGGAGAAGCTGTCCTGCCCTGCCAGTAGTATGGCTTCAGAGCGGGTGTTCAGTGCGGCGGGGGCCATCGTTACCCCAAGGAGAACCCGCTTGTCCACGGGAAATGTGGAACAACTGACCTTTGTCAAGATTAATCAGGCGTGGATTGGCCAGGATTTCCACACACCAATGCCTTAGGCGTCAGATTACATCAGCCATGACGCCTCACCCAAACTTTGAGAAATGACTCTGGGTTCAAACTACCTGCCTCAGCCACTATTCTGAGGCTGCCACCCACCTGATGCCACACATCTGCTGCCAGTTTCTCCATCTGCCTACCACCATCTTTACCAGGGACTGGTATTGCCACACATCACCACACTCTGTTATTGTGCCACTCTATGACCTCATGCTGCTGCTGCTGGTGCCGTGACCTCCACACTGTGTCATTGTGCCACTCTGTGGCCTACTCCTGTTCTTGCCACCTCCAGAATTTGTCATTGTTCCACTGTCTGACCTCATGCTGCTGTGGCTGCTGCCGTGACCACAACACTGTGTCATTGTGCCACTCTGTGGCCTACTCCTCCACATTGTGCCACTGTCTGACCTCATGCTGCTGTGGCTGCTGCCGTGACCTCCACACTGTGTCATTGTGCCACTCTGTGGCCTACTTTTGTTTTTGCCACCTCCAGAATGTCATTGTGCCACTGTCTGACCTCATGCTGCTGCTGTGGCTGCTGCTGTGCCCTCCAGAATGTGTCATTGTGCCACACTGTGGCCTACTCCTGTTTTTGCCACTTCCAGAATGTCATTGTGCCACTGTCTGACCTGATGCTGCTGCTGTGGCTGCTGCTGTGCCCTCCAGACTGTGTCATTGTGCCACTCTGTGGCCTACTCCTGTTTTTGCCACTTCCAGAATGTCATTGTGCCACTCTCTGACCTCATGCTGTTGCTCCTGCCGTCACCTCCACACTGTGCCATTGTGCCACTCTGTGGCCTACTCCTGTTTTTGCCACCTCCAGCATGTCATTGTGCCACTGTCTGACCTCATGCTGCTGCTGTGGCTGCTTCCGTAACCTACACACTGTGTCATTGTGCCACTCTGTGGCCTACACATGTTTTTGCCACCTCCAGAATGTCATTGTGCCACTGTCTGAACCTCCACACTCTGTCACTGATGTTGCCACCTGAGCCCTCAGCTTGTTTTTTTCCAGCTTTCATTGCCATGACTTTCTCAGGCTACATTCCCACTTCAGTATTTTGGTCAGTTTTGCCCTCTTAAGTGCCCAGGGAATTTTATAGTGAAGCGATTCTAAGAGCGTCGGCAGTCATATGCGTGTCATACTAAAACACAACATTGTATGGCGACCAAACCAAGCTCCCTCTGCATATTTAAGCATGGCACAACGTTCTACAACACCCTACAGGTTCTGTGCAGCCTGTCCCGAAGTAATTCAGACCGAAACAAATTTTGACGGAAAATTCGGCGAAGTCACCGAATCAAATTTTTGAGAAATTCGCCCATCTCTACCCATAATATCCATGTTGTTTAAATTTTAATGCATTTAAAATAAAAATTTAAAGCAAATTTACCAATTATGTTGATTTAAAAATCTTACTACACCTTTCTACACCTCCTATACAGATCTATGGATCTCCATGATTATGGACTACAAACAAACCCAATGTGGACTGATCCTGTAATCATACTTTTTATCTGTCCCCTACTTGGTAACCTGCTGAATAAAAAGTAAGTTATCAAGTAGTAGAAGATGGGTGGAAGCAGCGTCAAGTTGGGTGTCTAGGTGCCACAGGTGGAGTTGATTCAAGGGACCCACCAGTTGAGCTGTTTCTGGGCCCACCGGTGGAGTTTATTTTAGGGGTCCACCCCACAGTTACTTAAAATGACTGTACATGCCTCCTATACTCTGCCTCTTGCTTTTTTAATATCTTTCTCTGCTTTCTTTCCTCTTCTGAGGATATACAGTATATGCAATTAAAAAACAACTCCAGGTCTACCACACCCAGGGGACCACTTTGGGTTTCCTCTATTCCCTTCTGGACACCTCCAAGAAGAAAGGCCCAAAATAGGCCATGTCCTTATGGGATTAGCTCCTTCCACAGTCGGACATACTATGAGACATCTAAAATTATCTTACAGCAACAGAATGTAATGATGCCTCCAATGGATGGCATGGTACAGTAGCTGTGGTCAAAGCATCAGCAGCAAATCTGGCTGTAATGTCCAGGCCTTGAGCACCAGAGTTACCTCATATTCTGGGCAAATAGATTCTGTAGCTAATAGCTATCAAGGCATTTTAGAGGTTATATGGCCAGCACAGGAGTTGACTCAGAACCCAGCCATTACTGCCAGCATTTGCTACTGATTATTCACACAGCTCCAGTACATGTACAATCAATTGGACGCATCATTATGTCCTTTTGCTGTAATGTCATTACAATCTAGATGTCTCATAGTATGCTTATCAGGGGAAGAAGCTGATTCCATAACGACATTGCCTATTTAAGGCCTTTCTTTCATCTGTCTTATAGTTTTTGATAACCTACTATACATTTAGCAGGCTAAAAAGAAGTAGGATTTAAGGGGTTTTCTTATCAGACTGAAGTTGTTTGTCAAGAGCACTTTCTGTTAAACAGTCTCCCATTTCCTGGTCAGGCTGTGGGTAGTTATACAACAGTGATTGGTATATCAGTTCTGTGATTCCTAGCTGAGCCTGCTATAGTGACATTAGTGATGGAGAGGTCTAAACAGCAGGGCAGAAGACTACATAGGTCTAAAGGGTTAAAGATCTGTTCTAGCTATGAAAAGAAGCAAAATAAGAACAGCATTGCATTTGGAAAATATTTATTTACCCATGCCTACATGTTCAACGCAAATCAATATGACGAGAAAACCTCTTTTAGTTCAATAAAATTAACCCCTTCCCATATATTGGGTGTACCCATATATGTTCCAGAAAATAGATGTATCGATACAACCAGGAGTCCATGTGGGATCACAAGAGATCCCACATGATCTACGCATGGAACAAGTTGTATTTTACAGCTAGCTCCGTGCGCTGTTAGCCTCAACCGGAGCTCACTCCAGTCATTGTCGATTAACCCTTTAGATGCTGCTGTCAATCCCGATCTCAGCAGCTAAGGGAAAGACAGAGGGAGTTCTCTCTGTCTGCATCTGCACCCCATGGCACAATCATGCAGTGCCTATCGTAGCAACCCTAAAGTCTAACAAAATCTTCCTGGTTGCCTGTGATATCACAATGCCCGGCAGTGCATCAGTGGGCCCCCAACAATCCTGAAAATGTTTCCTTATAGTACACTATTAAAATTGCACTCAGCCACAGTGAATTATAATGACAACATATTTGTTTCCTCCACCCGACAATCCTTGAGTAATAACGTTCTTTTATTTTTCAGTTGACATACCTGTATAAGTATTTTTTATGGGACAAGTTGTATTTTTTAACCATCCAATACACCATGTAATGTGCTGGTAAACTAAAACAAAATCTTTGTGTGATGGAAAGAGGAAAAAAAAACTGCATCAGTTTTAGTGAACTTTTGTTTTTATGGAATTCACTGTGCGGATTATGTAACAGCTCCTACTCACCCAATACATCCTTCCAACCTCACGAGGTGATTAAATTCTTCCATAGTAACAGGATAGGGGCTAGGCCCACATTGGATGAATAGTTCAGCGCTGGGTGAAGAGGGTAAGTGTGGAGCCTCAGAATGACTTCAGTATACTTTTGCCACTGACAGCTCATGACTTGAGTAATTAGTACTAATAACCACTAGCTTTTTAAGCAAGGCCAACTTTAGGTTAGAAGGCAGTCTATGCAGGATGTCTTATTGGTGCCTCCTGGCCCGTCGACTCCACCAGAGTTTTAAAAATTAAAATTGACATTTCAAACATACAAAACTCTTTTCATATTACATTGCTGCAAAGATACATTCAATCTTCAGCATCACAATTAAAATGTAACTTGATTTCATTGAGATACAAATGCTTAAACTGAATTTCTCGTATCACGTTGTTACAAGTTGTCCATTATGTGTCTAGTAACACAATAGACAGTGCGGGTCTGCTAGGACTCAGAGCAGCCCTCCCCTCTAGCTTATAGAGGGGATCCCAGGTCAATGACCTCCATACTGTATGATCTACTGAGCAAATAAACAGGGGTTGTATTTAGGGGAGCCAGCATGCAATTGGATGAGGCTAATCTACATCTTAACATGCACCAGAATCAATATCAGGACAAAAATAAAATACACAACAGAAATTTGAACATATTCCTATCCATTTATTACACAGCATATATTTCCATAGAAATGTGGCTTTAGGGTATAAATAAAGTAGGTCTCAATCAGGTGCCTACTTACATAAAGTTTATACTATAAATATACTATAAATATATCTAAATTCTAATTTATAAAAATAACCTTAGTCAAAAACATATATATCAAAATTCCTGATCTATCATACCATTGTGTGGATAGGTTTATTTTAACACCCTACCCCTGAAGTAAAGTTAGATTAGTTTGCCCTGACAAACAAAAGTTTTTTCACACATCTACTGAAGGAGTATATTTTATATGTAATTTTAATTGCATAGGACTGGCGAAATAAAAAGAAAATATTGTCAACAATTATTAAAAAATTGTTTTCCAGGAATATTGGTTTTAACAGAAAAATACTCATTTTTAATAGTAGTGTCCCTTTAAAAGGGTATTCACACCAAATTGATTAGCTTTAAACATGAAGGAAAAGGTAAATCCATAGTTTTCTATGAGAACTGTGGATTACCGTAATGATTGGGGCGCATTTAGCCCGTATTAGAGCGCAGTACACTCTCAATACGTGGCGAAAAGCATCCCAAAACAAGCCGTGGGAACATAGCCTAACTCACTCATGGGCTTGTGAAGACTTCAATGTTCACAGACATAGTAAATGCTAGCATCCTAATTACCTAACTGCTCTTGTGTCCCTCCATCTACCAATCATCTGGGTGCATCATCAGTATCTTAGCACCCAACAATAGTTCTCACTACATCATGAAAACTTCTTCACCCTACCTATAAAGGGAGAGATTGCTAAATATATTAAATTCTCATGAAAATGAGAAGGGACGGGCCAATCCAAGAGTTTACATCTAATGGTACTTTTATGTTTGATAATCCGTGTCTTAATTTCTGTAGTTGTCTCTCCAATATACAACAATCGACAAAGACAAATCAACATATATATAACATATTTAGACAGGTATAGCGTTGTTTCAACCTCTTACCCGTTTATGGCTGCTCAAAAGAATCTCCTTTCACCATATTCCCACAACAGGAAAGATTTAAACAAGGAAAATTGCACATTTTAGGGGTGTTCAAAAACATTTGGATAGAGTTCTTCAGAGATCCAATATCAGATTTTACAAGTATTTCCTTAAAATTTCCTGATCTCTTATACGAGATTAAAGGGGGTTCAAAACCTTGCTATAACACTGACTAGTGTCTGTGCAATATATTAGATATTTTCCACTTTCTTTCTGGACCATATTGTGAAACAAAAGGTATGTTTTCAACAGAATTCTTTTTACAAATAACGTACCCCTTTCAACACGTCTTACTGCAACACTCTGTGTTTTTGCGCCAACACAAGTATATCCCCTCCTCACAATTTAGAGCACATTTCATCCAACTGTGTATCTACCACTTAATCACCTACATTTACAATCTTGCGAACCCTTAAAAGTTGACTTCACAGGAGTGAATCAACCATCCTCCTCGGGTGGTTGCTTTGATACAGCAGTACATTATTCCTGTCTGTAGGTTTGACATAAATGTCTCACTAATCAGTCTCCCTGCAAAATCTCCAGTGTGTCCAGAAATTGTATTTACTCTTAAGACTACACTGTCATAAGTAGTGTTGAGCTGAACCGTTCGGAAAATGGTTAGTTCGACACAAACTTTATGGTTTTTCCGAACCTGAGCCGAACCAATTTTTTTGCCGCAAGTTCAGTAAAAAGTTCGGGTTCGGCACAGGTGTTCGGCGCCTTTTTCAGCTGCTTCCTTCAGTTTTGCCGGCCGGCCAATCAGTGCAGAGCATAGAGGGGGGATCAAAAACATCAGCAGTGAGGGTGTAGGGATCTCATAAGCTGCTAAAATCACATGACCGTCTTGCGTGTATGTCACTGTATTTCCTGTTGAATGCCATTTCCACTGTATTTCTGTAGTGAACAAACTGCTGCCTGTGTCTGCTGGTTTGCTAGCAAGCAGAAATACCATTTAATAGCGATTAAACACAGGAAAAGCTGCTAGTGAGAATACTCAGTGGGGGAGAGTGGGCAGCTAGCTTAGGGAATTATACACAGTAATAGTTAGGGAGTTAGGGAGTTTTGTATAGATATTTGTCACGGTTCATGCCGCGGTCCCTGCCTTGGACCGTCGGCCTGTCCGTGCCTGCCATGTCTCTGCTGGGGCTCCCTGTGCAAGGGTCCCAGCAGCCTGTGTTCTGCTATGTACTTGCCTGTCCTGTCCAGTCTTGTTGCTTCCTGGGTCCTGTCTGTGCACTTGCCTCCTAAGGCGTGCGCGCGGCAGCTTCCTTCCTATTTATAGTTTCCTGTTCTGTGCACCTTCCTCTTCACCCCTGACCTCTGGCTATAAGAGGAAGTTCTTGTCTCTACTCTGGGTCAGTTCATTGCAGTCTTTTGCTGTGTCTAGCTGCTTCCCATCTTGAGCTCCTGCCAGCATCTCAGGTCTGCTGTTTGAGCCTTTAACCCCTGAGATGCTGGTCCAGTGTCTTGGTCATCTGAGCTCCTGGCCGTCCGTCCGTCCGTCATGTCTGTGTCTCCTGTATCCTGCCGTGTTCCTGTCCTGTATGTGCTCTCCTGTTCCTGCCGTGTTCCCTGGTCTGTACCTGATGTGTTACCCGTCCAGTTCCTGCCGTATCCTGTGGTGCTATATGTACGTTTAACCCCCTGTATCCTGCTGTGTTCCTGAGTACGTTTTACCTGCCCTGCTTATGTTCTCCTGTGTTCCTGTCCTGTACCCCGGCTGTCACCGCAGGTAGCCACGTCAGGGGTAGTGACCTGGGGGTCCCGCAGCCAAGTCCATCCCGCTTTGCGGCGGGCTCTGGCGAAGACCAGGGGCCCCTTAGACTCCACTCCCTGGCGTGGTCCTCCAGCTACCACCTCGCCTGCGGTGATCACAGAGGATCCACCCCGGATGTCGGCAGTCGGCGCCTCGGCATATACGTCCATCGGCGCCGCACTGTTACAGTGCGGCGCTGATGGACGTATGCCGAGGCGCCGACTGCCGGCATCCGGGTGTGGATCCTCTGTGATCACCGCAGGCGAGGTGGTAGCTGGAGGACCACGCCAGGGAGTGGAGTCTAAGGGGCCCCTGGTCTTCGCCAGAGCCCGCCGCAAAGCGGGATGGACTTGGCTGCGGGACCCCAGGTCACTACCCCTGACGTGGCTACCTGCGGTGACAGCCGGGGTACAGGACAGGAACACAGGAGAACATAAGCAGGGCAGGTAAAACGTACTCAGGAACACAGCAGGATACAGGGGGTTAAACGTACATATAGCACCACAGGATACGGCAGGAACTGGACGGGTAACACATCAGGTACAGACCAGGGAACACGGCAGGAACAGGAGAGCAAATACAGGACAGGAACACGGCAGGATACAGGAGACACAGACACGACGGACGGACGGCCAGGAGCTCAGATGACCAAGACACTGGACCAGCATCTCAGGGGTTAAAGGCTCAAACAGCAGACCTGAGATGCTGGCAGGAGCTCAAGATGGGAAGCAGCTAGACACAGCAAAAGACTGCAATGAACTGACCCAGAGTAGAGACAAGAACTTCCTCTTATAGCCAGAGGTCAGGGGTGAAGAGGAAGGTGCACAGAACAGGAAACTATAAATAGGAAGGAAGCTGCCGCGCGCACGCCTTAGGAGGCAAGTGCACAGACAGGACCCAGGAAGCAACAAGACTGGACAGGACAGGCAAGTACATAGCAGAACACAGGCTGCTGGGACCCTTGCACAGGGAGCCCCAGCAGAGACATGGCAGGCACGGACAGGCCGACGGTCCAAGGCAGGGACCGCGGCATGAACCGTGACAATATTCCATAGAAAAAATTCTGTTTATAATCTATTTGCCCGTTGCAAAGTATAGGCATTTAAGACCACTTGATTTGCCGTGAGAGTTCTTCCATACAACCCCATTTCACCGATATTGCATAGAAAAAATTTCTGTTTATAATCCTATTTGCCCGTTGCAAAGTATAGGCATTTAAGAACACTGTTGATTTGCTATTTTTGGAGTACCGTTCTTCAATAAGAGACTGTGAACAAATCTTGAACTTTTTAATATTTTATCCTTGTCACGTCCGTGCCATTTTGCCCTGGTCGCCGGCTACAGCCGCGGCGATTATAACTGCGGCCTTGCCGCCTTTGTGTGAACACTTCCCTGTAGCCTCGTACCTTGATTGATTTCTGGTCGACGCCTTGGCCAGAAATCCTCCAGCACTCATAGGGGTTAATCAGCTCCCTGGATTGACAGGTCCCTCCACCTATCCTAGCTCCTCTACTTCTACCCCTTTCCTATATATAGCCGCTTCTTCCTCTTCTCTATGCCTGCTATACTGCGTGCCTTTATAGTTAGCCTGTCATATTGTTGTTTCTCTGTGCTATTGATCTCTGCTTGTTTCTGGTTTCTCCCTTTGCCTCACGATTCTGTACCGCGCTGCCTGCCCCGTTATTGCCTTGGACTGTCCGACTACTGGTTCTGTGTTCTTTGTTTGTTTGTCTTTGTCTGTGCACGCTGCTCAGTGTAGCCTTCAGTCTTCTGGTTGGGGCCAGCCTGTTAAGGAGTCGGGTTCCCCAAAAGGCAGGGACAGAGGCTGGGATCAGTGTCAGGGCCCCACTTGTCCGTGTCTTGTGTGCGTCCCTGACCATCCCTAACAATCCTATTTGTCCTATTCAAAAAAATCTTGTTTTAAGTAGTAATTTCTTCTTGCTAATTTTATTGAGTGTCCGAAAGGGCATTTTTGATGCTTTTGGGGTCATGCTGCTGTAAAAGACTGCGATAGTCAATGTCTATTCCCAAAAATCTTGTTTCAAATAATCATTTCTTCTTGCTAATATTATTCTGAGTGTCCATAAGATCATTTTTGCTGGTTTTGGGGTCAGGCTACTGTAAAAGAGGTGCCAGGGGTGCCAATAGGGCAGTACTCCTGTCAGTGGCCCTAATCAAAAAGGGGCCCAGTGAAATGTTAAAAATAGGAACTAGTAATGGGTGAGGGCCCCATTTTATTTAGCTGCATGGGGCCCTGAAACGGTTAATAGATGACTGACGGCAGCCCTGCCTACTGCTGCACCCCCTATAACTATGGTACTGCCAGCTGAACCTCCATGTTCCTTGTAGGGATGTCATTGCTTCCACCACATCTATGACATTTTCCTGGGCCCTGGTGCAAAAAGTAATGGGGGGCTCCTTCCAGTTACCATGTGCCATTTCCAATATCAGTGCCTTCTTATGTGTCAAAGGGGTCCCGTAGCAGCTGCTAGCACTGCACCTCCTATAGCTACACTGTGCTCATCTTTTCAGTTAGCCATTAAAAGGAATTAATTGTTTTAGCCTGTGAATTTTTTTCTGTAACTCTTAGAGCCAAATTTTCTTCACCAAGTTGTTCCACATATCCATTTTACTGTTACAGATGCTAATTGCAGCTTCTCCTCACCTGTATAGGTATAAAAATTAACCAGAATATCCTTTCCCATTGACTTTAATCAACTCGAACTTCGAATCGAACTTTCTGAAAATTCGGGATTCTACTCGAACTCGAACTTTTTAGGGTTGGCTCATTCCTAGTCATAAGTCCTAAGTCTGGGTCCATGTTATTCAAAAAAGAATGGAATAGTTGCAACATTTCTACATCTGAATCCCACACCACAAAAATATCACCTATGTATCTAAGCCAGCAATGTACATGTACAAACCATTCAAAGGGGTATATCAGCTCCTCCTCTAGGAGCACCATAAAGATGTTAGCATACATAGGGGCCACATTGGACTCCCTGTAGTAGTCAGCAGGTGTTCCTCCTATTCTGAGGCTTATAGTTGAGTCAAATAGCACACTAGAGCCACATCAGATATCTCTAAAAATTGTAAAATCAGGGGGTATTAACATTGGGTTGCATTTCCCTGGTAACAACTACCGTGTTCCAGTGAATAATGGATAAAAAAAAATCTGCAAAAAGAAAATTAGAAATTTCACATCCATCTTGCTTTAATTTCTCTGAAGTACCTATAGGGCTAATAAACTTCCTAAATGCTGTTTTGAATACTTTAAATAGGTTGTCCGGGGTTACCTTTTTATTTGCTAAAGGGCTCACGACTGTATTATATTAAACATTGTAACTCATAAATAAAAATTATTTACCTGTTCTGCGTTGCAGAACCAGGCAAAGATCCCTGTCCTTACTTCCCCTCTATCCTCTGCAAACCACCTGATGTTCATTGATCGCATGATTTTGCTCCTGCCTCAATGAACATTTTGTCATCAGTCAGTGGGTGTGCCAAAGCCAGGTTCAGCTCAGAAACAATCCCATGAAGTGGGCGTGATCTGAGCAAAGAATGATGTGGCTGCCTTCACTCCTACCAGAGGAGAAATGTTTGTTTATCTCTGAGTCCTGACAGCAGTAGAAAGCTGGGGGGTTGTGTTGTATTCTGACAGCTCTGTAAGTTTTTAACATAGTGACTTATGAGTCCCAGTGTCACGGGTCATCCTGTGAACCTCGTCCTGGTTCGCAGGCATACCCGTGTGTCCCCCGCGAGCAGCGCCGCTGCCCGCATTTCGGGCAGCGGGCACGCTGACTCTGCCGGCAGGGTCCCTGCCTACTTACCCGGCCGCGCTCCTGCTGAAGCTCCAGTCTCCCGGCGTGCGCATCCCCGCTCCCTAGGGCGCGCGCGCCGGCTCTGTGGAATTTAAAGGACCAGCGCACCGGTAATTGGGTATTGCCGGTCGCTGCCCTTATTTAAGCGTGCCCTTCCTGAGTCTTGTGCCGGATCTTTAGTGCCATTTGCCTATAGAGAAAGTATTCCTTGAGCCTCGTCTGTCTTACCGTGTACCGTACCGTCCAAGCTTCCGTCCCTCGACCACAAACCTCTGCCGCCTGTCCTGACCTACTGCCTGTCCCCGACTGAGTCTACGTCTAGCGATTCTGTACTATACTTACCCTTGGCTGCCACTGCAAGTAAATCACGCCAGTGGAAGTGACCTAGTAGTTTCCCGCCTCAGCAAGTCCATCCCGCTTTGCGGCGGGCTCTGGTGAAACCCGGGTGCTACTTAGATTCCACTCCCTGGTGTGGCTTTTGCTATCGCTTGCGGTGGTCTAGCGGATCCACTACCATTGTCCGTTACACCCAGCACAAAGGTACAGTCATGATAATGATGATTACAAGTACAGAGCTGAATTGCAATGCAGTCTGGGACTTGTAGGAAAGAGATGCTGGAGAACTACTGACACTCCCACAAGCAGGAAGTTTCACTACAAAAAGTGGATCTTATGATAGATGAATAAGAAGGCAAAAAATAGAAAAGAAACACCTGAAGGTAATGGAATATATTTACTTTCCAATATAAATGCTGTTTATAGTGTTGTATGAAATCTTTAAACTCCTGGATAACCCATTTAAGTTGGAGTAATTTATGGGGATGTTTAACATACAGGCCCCTCAAAATCCACATCAGAACTGGGCTTATAACTAAAAAAAATATATGTGGCAAATATTTTTTTTAAAAAGTAAAAAATTACTATTACAGTTTTAAGCACCCTAATGTTGTAAAAAAGACATTAAAAATTATGCCAACCTACAGTAAACATATGGTAAATGTTAATTAGAAACTACTGTATTTTGCGCAGAATAACTGTTTTACACATAGAAATTTTTTAACTATGAAAATGTCCAATTTTTTCAAAGGATTGTATGGACCAAAATGTATTACTAACTAAAAGCACAATGTGTCACAGGAATATAGTCTCTAAATCACATGGATAATTTAAGGTATCAAAAAGTTCTTTCCACATAAAGTGACACATGTTAGAATTCAAAAATGGGGCTCTGTCAGGAAGGTCCAAACTAGCTCCATCAGTAAGGGATTGAATAACACACTACACCTCAAAATGCCCACCCTGCAAATAAATAAAAAATATAAAAGATAAACCTTTTTAAATAGTAAAAAACAATAGATATATGATATTGTTGAAATTGACCTCATACAGTTATGTCAACAGAAAAATAAAAATGTTGCAATGTGAAATACATTTTTTGAAAGTGGCAGGCAAAAAAAGCCCTATGGAAGTTTTATCTGTGGGCAAATATAATACTAAGTCCTCCTGCCTCCTACCACCTTTGTGGTTGTTTTAAGCTATTAAAGGGGTGGGGGTATTTATTTATTTATTTTGTTGTTTTAAATACTGTTAAATTTGGTCTCCCTAGGGTACTTGATCACTATGAAGTGCAAACACTTGTACACTAATCTGCAATACTAATGTATAACAGAATAGTGTACTATTACTGCTCTCCTATTTCTTCCTGGCTCTGACATTAAGGCTATGTTCACACGGCTTATTTCAGAACTGATTCACGTCGGACTTCCAACGTAAATACGTTCCGAAATCAGTTGCATATCAGTTGCAAATAAGTGTCACTAAGTGTAGCACGTATTTGGCACTGATTTCCCGACAGATTTCATATCCCCATTCATATATAGGGTGAATCCGTCTGGAAATAAGTGACATGCACATTGTTTTTCCGGACGGATTGCGGCCGCAATCCAGCATGGAAATATGTGTCGTCTGAACGACGACACGTATTTCCCATTAAAACCAATATTAAACGGCCAGTTACTTGTTTGTAACTGATTTCACAACGGATTTGAGGCCGTAAATACGGCTGTAAATCCGTTGCGAAATAAGCCGTGTGAACGAGCCCTAAGATGGCAGACCTGGGAGACTTCATTAGGCTCCTGGTTGCCGTGACTGTTAGTCGGCACCCACAATTAACATGAGGGGAAGCCAATCAGAAGATGGGAAAGGGGTACCCCCACACACTGTATAACTGCTAAGATTCCACTGTTGCATTAATTGCAGCATCTAAGTAGTTATGTGGCCCTGATCTTAGTTATCTCCGGTCCTGCTCATTAAAGACCACTGCTGACTAGAGATGGGCGAATTAATTCTAACAAAGTGGAATTCGTTTAAAATTTCAGGAAAACTTCGGTTCGGAACGAAGTCGAACTTTGGGGTACTTCGCGTGAACGAAGTGTGCTTTCGATTGATAAAATGGCTGCGAGCACATGGCGTTACATGGGGCAAAGAACTCTGGGAGGAAGAAGGGCATAGCCTGCATGACATGTACAGAGATGAAGCCAATCAGAGACCGGCGGGATTCTGTGACGTCACCGCACTATATAAGTCTGGGCGCGACGCTGGGAGCTCATACCGCTCTCACTGTACTGAGTAGGGAAGGTGCTGCCACGGCTGTTTATGATAGCTGATGCTAAAGAACTCATTTTTATACAGCGATTTTTGGGGGGGGTGTCACAGCTTGTCTCAGAGACTGCTTCTCTTAACGTTCTATTTCTGATTTTGTGGGGTATTGGATCTGAAGTCCAGTGTGCGTCCAGTGCAGCTGCATATACATTTTAATGCTATCTGCTCACAGCACATTGAATATCCAAGGGTGATCTAAGCCTGTTCCTGTTGTATTCATTTAAAGAAACAGCGTTTTTACAATACAAATACCACTTCATTTTTGGCTGCTCAATTCTTTTGCGCAATTTACATCCAGGGGTTAATTAAGCATTGTTCTGCTGCTGTGGTGACTAAAATAAACCGTCTTTTTCACCGCCAAAAAAGACATTTTGCCTGTAGCATAATTCACAACCGAAGGTTAATTACAAGTTTTTCTCTTGTTGTGTAGCATAAAATACACGCCATTGTAACACGCTACAAAGCTGGTAGTTTTTGGCTGCTCAATTCTTTTGCACAATTTACATCCAGGGGTTAATTAAGCGTTGTTCTGCTGTTGTGGTGACTAAAATAAACCGTCTTTTTCACAGCCAAAAAAGACATTTTGCCTGTAGCATAATTCACAAGCGAAGGTTAATTACAAGTTTTTCTCTTGTTGTGTAGCGTAAAATACACGCCATTGTAACATGCTACAAAGCTGGTAGTTTTTGGCTGCTCAATTCTTTTGCGCAATTTACATCCAGGGGTTAATTAAGCATTGTTCTGCTGTTGTGGTGACTAAAATAAACCATCTTTTTCACCGCCAAAAAAGACATTTTGCCTGTAGCATAATTCACAACCAAAGGTTAATTACAAGTTTTTCTCTTGCTGTGTACTGTAAAATACACGCCATTGTAACACGCTACAAAGCTGGTAGTTTTTGGCTGCTAAATTCTTTTGTGCAATTTACATCCAGGGGTTAATTAAGCGTTGTTCTGCTGTTGTGCTGACTAAAATAAACCGTCTTTTTCACCGCCAAAAAAGACATTTTGCCTGTAGCATAATTCACAACCGAAGGTTAATTACTAGTGTTGAGCGATTACGTTGGCCATCGACATCGATCGATGGTCGATAGTCGACCATCATCGACAAGATATTCGATGGTCGATGGTAGATTATGATCGATGACCATTAAAGTCTATGGGAGAGCAACAACACCTTCATTCTTACACCCAAACAGGGCTGGAGAAGCTGGAATTAACATCCACAACAGTCAAATGGATACGTGCTACATCTTAGGCAACACACTTAGGTTATAAAAGCCACAGAAAAAAATCACAGACCATTCACTATCCCTGTCTTGCACCACAGCATGACCCTTAAACCTGCATGACCCACAAATTAAAAAGTGCCAGAAGGCAGTATGATTTGAACCATCATTTTACTTGAACTGGACATTGAATATCCCTGTCCTGGAACGCAGCATGAGCCCCAAACCTGCATGACCCCCAGATTTAAAAAGTGCCGGAAAAAGGAGTCTTTCAACCACCATTTTAGTTTCACTGGACATATACTGTCCCTGTCCTGGGTAGCGCTTGCCCCTCCGTATGAGTGCGGACCAATTGAGCTTCACTTGGAAATACTGGTGGTTAACGCTCCTGTTCCACCCAGGTGCCCTTTTTCTTGGCATTCTTTTTCTCATTTTACTCAACGTGCTGGAGGAAAGTGTCTCTGTACTTTGTTCTCTGTCCGTGCTCCATACTCCATGTCCTCTGAATAACCTACATCTGGTCAAGTTTTCCTGTACCTCCCTTGTACAATTCAGAGGAATTTTTTTACCAGCTATTTTGTACATGTAAGTTATTTTGTAGTTTAATTCTAGAAAACACATTTTTAAAATAGGATGGAATCCCACCATGTCTTTGTTTCTCTTTTTTTAATTGTATTAAATGGGTTGTCTAAATACAGGGATTGATAGCTATGTTAAAGATCTTGCAAAAACAAGTCATTTTGCAATATGTGTCCATTAACAGTGTCCTACCTATTCCTGTTTCTGACAGCACCATCACCCTAGAGCCACTCTTGACAATTGTGAAGAACTAATGTCTGTTAGAAACAACATTTTTTTACGGTAGGACCTGTAGTCTAGCTGCATGTCACAGCAAAATGCCCCCAAAAATTCAAAGCATGACCCTTGAGCCACTTTGGACAATTGTGAAGAACAAATGTCTGTTAGAAACAACATTTTTTTTATAATAGGACCTGTAGTATAGCTGCATGTCACAGCAAAATGACCAAAAGTGAAAAAAACACGTATCTGAAATGTATTCGGATAATAAAAGGTATTTTTGGCACCTTTCAATTCACCTGTGGTGACTACAAAATTGCTGTATTCACATTTAAGTGCAAGGTGCCTCAATGAACAAGCTTTAGTGCGCCAAAGTGAAAAAAAAAACGTATCTGTAATGTATTCAGATACTAAAAGGTATTTTTTGGCACCTATCAATTCACCTGTGTTGACTACACAATTGCTGGATTCAAATTTAACTGCAAGGTGACTCTATCAACAAATCTGGACTGGGCAAAAGTGCAAAAAACAAGTATCTGTACTGTATTCTGATAAAAAAAGGTATTTTTTGGCACCTTTCAATTAAACCTGTGGTGAACTAAAAATTGCTGTATTCACATTTAAGTGAAAGGGTGCCTCAATGAACAAGCTGTAGTGCGAAAAAGTGAAAAAAACGTATTCTGTAATGTATTCGGATAATAAAAGGTATTTTTGGCACCTATCAACTTGTGCTGACTACAAAATTGCTGGTTTTCTAATTTAACTGCAAGGTGGCTATTCAACAAAGGTGGAATGGGCCCAAAAATTGAAAAAGAACACCTATCTGAAATGTATACTGATAATAAAAGTGGAGTTTTGCACCTAACAAAGAGACGCAGTTACTAGAAAAGATGTGTATTCTAATATAAGTTCAGGCTGCCCAATATCCAGGAAATATTTCAATAGAAAACTGTTAATAATAAAGCTATTGCAGTGCAATGTCCAGGGGCGTTGCTAGGGTCCTAAAACATCCGGGGCTCGGGCCCTTTGTGTTTTTCCGCACTCTTGTGAACTGCGGATAGTTTTTTTACAGGAAAACCTTTGTTCCTGTCACTAATTTTCTGCACATCCAACACAGATCCGTCCATTCTCCTCGCAGTCACTGTACAGTAAAAATCACCAATGACAAATTTACTTTTTCAGAACTTCTCACCTTATATGGACAATACCCCTAAACAGTCACCAAATAATCCACCGATACATGGAGCAAATCTACCGGGAAAAGTGATTGTGACTAAAAACACCCCTACAAAACCAAAAGACCCAAAACTATTACTACTTAAGGCTCAATAATCCTGCCGACCCTGACCAAACGCGACCCCCACATGTGATACCAGCTGTACACAGGCTCTGATTACATATACCCCCGCCTTTACAGGGGCCATATAGTGGTTTAGATTATTTAGTTGTTGTAGACTCTGCAGACATATAAGTGATTACCCTGCTTTGCATTTAGTAACTCACCGGAGACGTCTTTTCTGATCAGCGTCGTTCACTATCCCTTTTCTTCTCCATCCGGTTCACACCTTCATGCTGATTGCTTCCGGCCAATACTCGTCCCTGAGGATTTGGACACAACTATCTTAGACTCCTCACATTTCCAGCAACTCCTTAATTTTAGGTATAGCAGTCCCCTCAGTTAGGTATATAGGGGCACTGAAGCAGTATATGGGGGCCACAGGCAGGTATATGGGGGCCACAGGCAGTATATGGGGGGCACTGAGGCAGAATATAGGGGCACTGAGGCAGGTATATAAGAGCACTGAGACAGGTATAGGGGGGCACTGAGGCAGTATATAGGGGCCACAGGCAGGTATATGGGCCCCAAAAGGGAGTATTTTAGGGGGCACAGGCAGTATATGGGGCCACAGGCAGGTATATAGGGTCATTGAGGCAGTATATGGGGTCACTGAGGCAGTATATGGGGGCCACAAGCAGGTATATAAGGGCACTGAGGCAGTATATGGGGGCCACAGGCAGGTATATGGGGGCACAGGCAGGTATATAGGGGCAACAGGCAGGTATATAGGGGCACAGGCATCATATGGGTTTCCACAGGCAGGGATATGGGGGCCACAGGCAGGTATATGGAGCAACAGGCAGTAAATGGGGGCACAGGCAGTATATGGGGGTCACAGGCAGGTATAAAAGGGCACAGGCAGCATATGAGGGCCACAGGCAGGCATTATAGGGGCACAGGCAGTATATAGGGGGCCACAGACAGGGATATGGGGGCCACAGGCAGGCATTATAGGGGCACAGGCAGGGATAGGGGGGCCACAGGCAGGGATATGGGGGGCCACAGGCAGGGATATAGGGTCACAGGGAGGGATTATGGGGGCCCCCAGGCAGGCATTATAGGGGCACTGGCAGGGATTGGGGGCCACAGGCAGGCATTATAGGGGCACAGGCAGTATATAGGGGACTGAGGCAGGTAAACGCTATAAAATAACAACATTAATACTCCCTTAACTCCCCGGCGAGCGCGCTCCGTCCTTTCGCCCGCGCTCCTCCGGCAGCTCCTCGGGCGCAGGCCTATGACCGCGCTGTGGCCGAGGACAGGCAGCGTCGCGATGACGTGATGTCATCGTGACGCTGCCGGCTGAGGCGCACGGGGGCCGCGGGGGTCCTCAGCGCTGTGAGGACCCGGCAGCCTCACGGTTTTAGGAACTGCGGGTCCGACACTGTCTGCGGGGCAGGGAGTGCTCGCTCTCTGCCCCGCAGAAGCCCTCAGCTGTGTGTGCGTCCAGCGGAAGCACATGCAGCTGGAAGAGCCAGTCGGTGCTCCAGGACCAGCGCAGAGGGCCCGGAGCCCGGGAGACTGGGGGACAGGGGGTTTTTTCGGGGCCCGAGCCCCGAATAAAACAGCCCGCGACGCCCCTGGCAAAGTTATACTAGTTTGGTGAACTTTATCCAGTATTCTTTTATAGAGCTTTTTCTGTGTTCGCCTGCGGGGGCCCCCCCCCCCCGCTTCCCCTGTGACTTTACAAAGGTAGATGCTCCTTTAAAATTTCTCTACCTAACTACATAAAATCTTCCAATTCTGATCTAACTAAGTTGTAAGGATCACAGCTAACAGTAGAGCTTTCTCTGTGAAGAAATAGAATAATTTCGCTGAGCTGGTTGGACTCAGGCAGAGCGTACGTCCTACTGCTATGAGACGCTGAGAGACACTGATCATGAACAGGAAGGGCTGTTCTATGTAAAACGAGATCATGTGATTTTTCCAGCCAATCGCAAAAAAATACACATCACTAGGGCATGACGTCGACACATATCTCACCCTGCTCTATTCTGTAAGCTGATTTTCTGGCCGGGCCAAATGACAGGAAGCGTCGAAAATGCCGCGATCTTAATAGATGATGCACAGATTTTAACCCAATTATCGCATGATCTAAAAATTTCGATCAACATAAAAACTGTGCCGATTTCAACTTTGTCAATAATAATCGCTCAACACTATTAATTACAAGTTTTTCTCTTGTTGTGTAGCGTAAAATACACGCCATTGTAACACGCTACAAAGCTGGTAGTTTTTGGCTGCTCAATTTTTTTGCGCAATTTACATCCAGGGGTTAATTAAGCGTTGTTTTTGCTGTTGTGGGTGAATAAAATAACCGTTT
>JAODAL010015996.1:0-82035 GCA_025379985.1 Phyllomedusa bahiana | reverse complement strand
ACCCCGGGGGAGGGGGGGGGTCACGGTCCCCCCCGGGGCCGGGGGCCGAGGAGCGGGGGGTTGCCGTACAGGGATGGGGACTTTGGGTTTGTTCTTAAGTTGAATTTGTATGTAAGTGGGAAACAGGTACATTTATTAAATGAAAACTCCAGCACAAAATGTATTTTTCTTTTCCTTTTTGGAATAGTGCAGGGAAGGGTTTTTACATTTCTTTTCTTTCTGGGCTTCTGTTAAGATTTCCCTCATTTTCACCTCATGTGCTGCTGTGGAAATGCGGGTACTTGTCGTTCCACAGCTATTATCTGCTGTGTAACATGAACTACAAGTACCAGCATGCCTCATAAGTCTCCGTTTGTAACTAGGGAACAGATATAAGTCGGAATGGTGTAAGTCGAGGACCGCCTGTAGTCGTCATTAATGTTTTTTATTTTTGCTGCTGGAATATGTGTACGTCCTTCACTTGGCTTACTGCGCTGCAAAAACTCAAACAAGTCCATCCATGTGCTCTTCCTGATTCTAGCACTCTCTGCTCTTCCTTCCCTCCCATCTCTCAGTCTTAGACAATTTTCTACACAGCAAATGTTAAAATGGTGTCCAAATCCGAAGGCATTTTAACATCGGCATGCCGCGGTTTCTGGCGTGGGTTTGTGTAAAAAAACGCAGTCAATTTTTGGATTTCCCGCCGGCCCAGTACATTGACTGTATGGGAATCCGCTGGAAGATAGAACATGTTCTATCTTCCGCAGATGGCGGCGGTTTAGAAACCCCAGTAGAAATCAGCGCCGTATAGACTACCACACGGATTTCTATTGCGGCCTATGGGCAGTGGGTTATAGTCAGATTTTTGCGGATTCTAAATACTGAATCCGCTTAAAAATCCAACGATAATCCTGTGCTGTGTAGACATAGCCTTAGAGATAGCAGAAGGGAGCTTTTAGATGGCAGATCAGAGCCCAGAGAGGGAAGTTCCAGCCAAGATTGGCAGCTCAAGCGGGCTGTAGATAGGAAAGAAACCACACACCAGGCAGTTTTTATGGATAGAATCACTCACACTGTGTACAAGTGTAGAGAACAGGCAGAGCACACACTGCAAACTCTAGACTTGTTAGCATACAGAGCTCACATTCAGCATGTATTACTTGGGGGACATCCTCACGTGAGAAAATTTCAATAATGAAGAAGGGTGTAATGAAAATCACGCCCCCTAGTGGACAAGTACTCTAGGGGGAATGAAAGTCAAAGTAAAAAAATAAAAATGATGATTAAAAGTACAAAAAAAATGAAAACAATTAAGGAATTCAAACTACCCCACTTTTGCCATTTAACAAATAATTTTTTTAAAAAAAATTAAACATATTTGGTCCTTAAAAGTCCAATTTATTAAAATAAAACCTAATTTATCCTGTACTCTGAACACCGTAAAAGAGAAAAAATTCAAACGCCAAAATTGCATTTTATTTTTTGGTCATTTCACGTCCTCTAAAAATTGGAATTAAAGTGAATAGAAAAGTTGCATCTATCCAGGGCCGGGACGACGGGTAGGCAGAGGTAGGCGATTGCCTTTGGCGCCTACCTCTGCCTGTTCCTAAGGGGCGCAGACAGGGGCCCCGAACCTCACCGGGCTCCAGGCCGCTGCCATGGGCCTGAAGCGCCGTCGGCCTCTTTAGCTGTATGTGCGTCCGCTGGACGCACATAAAACTGACTGGGCTTATGTGGAGAAGAGAGCGAGTGCTCCCTGCTCCACAGACAGTGTCGGACCTGCTCACCGGAGGATCGCTGGATCAACCGGTAAGCCGCAGGGCCGACACAACGAGGCTGCCGGGTCCTCATAGCGCTGAGGACCCGTGGCGGCCCCGCGCTGCTCAGCTGGGCAGCGTCGCGATGAAGTGATGTCATCGTGACGCTGCCTCTCCTCAGGCGCACAGCCCGTCATAGGCCGTGCGCCCGAGGAGCTGCCGGAGGAGCGCGCGACTGTTAAAGAAGAGGACAGAAGAGGAGCGCGCGGCCGGGAAGCAGGTAAGGGGAGTATTAATGCTGTTAATTTTACCTACCTGAGCCCCCTATATGCCTGCCTAAGCCCCCTATATGCCCGCCTGAGCCCCCATATGCCTGCCCGAGCCCCCTATATGCCTGCCCGAGCCCCCTATGCCTGTGAGCCCCCATATTTTCTGCCTGAGCCTCTATATACCTGCCTGACCCCTATAAAGCCTTCCTGAAACCCCCTATATGCCTGCCTGAGCCCCTATATTCCTGCTGAGCCCCCTCTATGCCTGCTGAGCCCCCATATGCCTTCCTGAGCCCCCTATATGCCTGCCTGAGCCCCCATATGCCTGCCTTATCCCCCTATATGCCTGCCTGAGCCCCCTATATACTGCCTGAGCCCCCCATATGCCTGCCTGAGCCCCCATATGCCTGCCTGAGTGCCCCTATGTCTATATACCTGCCTGAGAGTGACCCTATATTTATATACCTACCTGTCTAAGGGGACAATATCTATATACCTGCCTGACTGAGGAGAAATATATACATAAACCTGCCTGACTGAGAGGGCATATCTATATACTTGTCTAACTGCAGGGAATTATATACCTATAATTAAGGAATTACTGGAAATGTGAGGATATTTGTGTCCAAATCTGCAGGGACGAGTATTGGCCGGGAGAAATCAGCATGAAGGTGTGAACCGGGTGAGAAGAAAAGGAAAGTGAACGACGCTAACAGAAAAGACGCTCCTGTGAGTCACTAAATGTAACTGTAGTGTAATCACTTATATTTCTGCTGAGCGTCTACATACAACTAGTATCTACCGCTATCTGGTCCCTGTATGGCAGTGCTATATGTAATCAGAGCCTGTGTACAGCTGATGAGGTGGCTGGTGGTCAGGGTCTGGCAGGATTATTTGATCCTTAAGTAGTAATAGTTTTCGGTCTTGGTTTCGTAGGAGTGTTTTTAGCAGGGCGGTTCCTCGGCTAAATTTCACACAGGGCGAGGTGAAGAAATTTCGCCCCCCCCCCCACCCCCTGGTAACATACGGCGCCACAGTGCATCACCATAAACCAAAGCCAAAATATACAAACAGCTTTACCACCATGTGCTACGTATAAAACTACTAAACCATAGTCCTACAGTTACCAAATAACACCGCTACACCAACCAGAATCCCAAGACCACTAGGACCACATATCACCAACACACAGTGACCGAATAATACCACCACACCATGACCACATAACACCAGCACATAGTGACCGAATAATACAAACTGACCATTACTGAGTACAAACCATTATACTACAACCTATATTACCGCCATACAGTGACCATACAGTGGTGGATACCAGCTGTACACAGGCTTTTCAGACATATAAATGATTACAGTAAAGTTATATCTAGTGACTCACAGAAGACGTCTCTGAAGAGTTGTTCTTTTTCTCTTCTTCTTCTTTTCCATCTGTCCCAGACGCCATGACGACTACTCCCGACTCTTCACTGTAAAATTTACAAAGAAATATCTTAAGACTCCTCAATTTATCAGCACTTCTCTACCAATTCCTATCTCTATTCAAATTCCCCATCTATAGAAACCCCATATGGTAGCCCTGTAATATGCCCCAGTAGCCACGTAGTAAACCCCCTGTAGCCAGTTGATGCCCCCTGTAGCATGATGCCCCCTGTAGCCAGTTGATGCCCCCCCGTAGCCAGTGATTTCCCCCCTTGTAGCCAGTGATGCCCCCCTTGTAGCCAGTAGATGCCCACTGCAGCCAGTGATGCCCCCTGCAGCCAGTAGTGTCCCCCTCAGCCAGTAGATGCCCCACCTATCCCCAGTTAATTCCCCCTGCAGCCATGTAGATGTCCCCTGTCAGCCGTAGATGCCCCCTGTAGCCAGTAGATGCCCCCCTGTAGCCAGTGATGCCCCTGTAGCCAGTGATGTCCCCCTTGTAGCCATTAGATGCCCCCTGCAGCCTAATGTCACCCTGTAGCCAGTAGATGCCCCCTGCAGCCAGTAGATGTCCCCCTGCAGCCAGTAGATGCCCCCTGCAGCCAGTAGATGCCCCCTGTAGCCTGTAGATACCCCCCTTGGAGCCAGTGATGTCCCCCTGCAGCCAGTGATGCCCCCTGTAGCCAGTAGATGCCCCTAGTAGCCAGTGATGCCCCTCTTATAACCAGTGATGCCCCTGTAGCCAGTGATGCCCCTCTTAAGCCAGTGATGCCCCTATTATAGCCAGTGATGCCCCCTGTAGCCAGTGATGCCCCTCTTATAGCCAGTGATGCCCCCTGTAGCCAGTGATGCCCCCCTGTAGCCAGTGATGCCCCCTTATAGCCAGTGATGCCCCCTTAGAGCCAGTGATGTCACTGTAGCCAGTGATGCCCCTCTGTAGCCAGTGATGCCCCTGTAGCCAGTGATGCCCCCCTGTAGCCAGTGATGCCCCTGTAGCCAGTGATGACCCCCATTGTAGCCAATGATATCCCCCCGTAATTATAAAATAACAAAAAATGACTCACCAGACCTCGGTCCGCGCGTCCAGGTCTGGGAGCTGCTGAGCGGTGTAAGCAGCGGACTCATCACGCTGCTTACGCTGCACGCAGCTTCCAGGGATCTCCTCTCTGCCGCCGAGGGGACGTAGCGTCACAGGGGGCGTGGTGAAAGTCATGCGCCCCCTGCGACGCTGATACAGGGGAGGAGTCAGGACGGGAACGATCCGTCCCGCCTCCTCCCCTGTACTGGCAGCCGCGCAGTCAGGGGCGCTCCTCCGGGCAGGCAGGGCGGACGTCCGAGGCGCACCCCTCGGGTGAGCGGAGCCTCGGCGCCCCGGGCGGTCGCCCGCCCTGCCCGCCCCTAGGAACGGCCCTGGTTTTTAGTAACAATCATTCGTCGATTTGCTCCATGTATAGGTGTATTATTAGGTGACTTCTTTGTAATGTATTACACTGTCATACGGAAGCGATTTTGAAAACGGAAATTTGTCGTAGCTGATTTGTCATTGTGCAGTGACTGCTGAGGAGATGGATGGGAGCTATGTGGAATATGCAGAAAATTAGTGACAGGACCTGGCGCAGGGGTGAGAGGAATTAGTGTGGGGGGGGGCATTTTTTTGGGAGCGAGGGGGGGGTCGCCATTGGCTGTACTTACCTAGGGCACCAAAATGCCTTGTCCTGGCCCTGCATCTATCCCAAACTGGTACCAATATAAAGTACCCCAAAAAATGCCCCTCACTCAGGTCCATACCCTGTTTCCATGAAAATAAGACATCCCCCGAAAATAAGACCTAGTGGCGGTCATTGCTGCAGTTCCCCTCACACCATACATTAGCATTAGCAGATCATTTAGATAGGTCTAACCTTGTGTGGGTGGCGACCAGGACAAGAGGTGCTCATTTAAGGAAAGTGCTGTTGCTAGACATGAGAGATTGGTGCCAATGATTCTAAAAGAAATGGAGTCACAAGAAATTGACCATGAAATTCAGGGTTTGGAGAGTGATGATGATGTTCCAGAAGATGATGACTGTCTTTGAATAAATGTTAATATACCATAGCCGAGTAGTAAGGGCTCGTTCACACGGCTTATTTCAGAACGTATTTATGGTCGGATTTCCGTGCCGTATTGCCGTCGTGGATTTGCGGCCGCAATACGGCTGTAAAAACCATGAGCATGTCAATTATTGGGCCGGATTTCGCGACGGATTCACCCCATATAATGAATGAGGATTGTAAATCCGTCGCGAAATACATGCCACACTAAGTGACACTTATTTGCAACTGATTTACAACTGATTTCGGAAAGTATTTACGATCGGAAATCTGACGTAAATACGTTCTGAAATAAGCCGTGTGAACATAGCCTAATGATGTGGCTTACTAATAAGCCAGTTCCAGAGCACAGGTCCTATATAGCGCAGAACTCCAAGGTTTATATAGAAAAATACCCAATTTTATTCCAGAAATTTTGCATTGCGTGTGTATGGCACTTCCTCAGACTTCCTGAATACATGTTGCTTTTTGTTCATAAGTACTGGGATTGGTAAATGCATCATAGATTGTTGTACATGGAAATAGTGTCACAAAAAATTCAGAGTTTGGCTGGTTCTGCTGATGTTTGTAATGACAGGACTACAGTATATTAATAAAAATAATATCTTTGAATTTTGTTCATGGAAAAATAAGAACATCTCCTGAAAATAAGACCTAGTCCCTCCTTAGGAGCAAAAATGAATATAGACATGTTTATTTTCGGGGTAACAGGGTAGGTGAAAGAGCAAAAAAGTTATTGCTCGCAGAAAATGGCGCTGCGGCGCAAATTTAAGAAATAGAAAATGTTTAGAATTTTTTTTATGGTACTAAGGCTATGTTCACACGGCGTAATTGTGGGTCTTACAGTGTGGCTGCAATTTAAACCCCTAGTGATTTGGTGTCGCGCTGAAACAGTGTGTACTCCCGCGTCACGGGGGGGGCAGCCCTTGGCCCCATAGAATGGCATTACTCGCGGGCCGTATTCGCCGCAAGTAATTGACATGTCGCTTATCTACCCGCGCGTACAATTTGATCTTTATTTATGAGGGGGAGAGGAGGTGTAATCCATAGTTCTCTATGAGAACTATGGTTCCCATAATTATGGCGTGCATCTCGATCGTATTAGAGCGCAAATACGCCGCAAAATGCACGCCGAAATTCGTCCGTGAGAAACATAGCCTAAAGCATATGAAAAACCCTACTTTATTTGGTGTTGCTAGTTTTCGTATTAACCTGCAGTATACACATCTTAAGGGTATGTTCACCGGCTTTTTGCGGCGCCATAGTACTTTTTAGGGGGGACGCGCGTAATCCATATGAGAGCTATGAATTATCTATAAATGCGGTGCACATTTCGCCACGTTAAAAGCGACGAAATACGTGCGGAAATTACACTTTAAAATAAGCCGTGTGAACATACCTTATAATGAAAAGTTTAAAAGCGTAAAAAAAACCCCGCAAAATTATTTTTTCACATTTCACCCCAATTCTTTTTGCGGTTTCCCAGTATATTCTATGGGATTGTCAATGACACCGTTAGAAAGTCTGTTTCGCAAAATAAAAGCCCTCATGTGTCTATGTAGGTGGAAACATTTTTTTAAAGGAAAACCAACATGCGGGGAAATAAGGGCTACATGTATGAACCTGTTTAGCTCTAAAACTCACTTTTTTGCCCATATTAACCTATGGGCAAAAGAGTGAGTTTTAGACCTAAACAGGTTCATACATGTGGCCCTAAATGCTTGGTCCTTAAATGGTTAAAGATTTCCAGCCTAATCCCAAGTATGATAAATCCTTTGTGAATACAATAGCTCGGTGTTATACAGCGGCAGGAGAATAAAAATCCATATGAAATTCTAATTCAGCTCCAATTAAAATGTTGGCCGCTATATCCCCTTACAAGGCGTCAGTAAAACTTGTGAATGGAGACGGCCGCCTGTCAGACAGATTAGCGCTTTTTGTCTTTCCCATAGTTTGAGACATTTTTCTGAGGGATTATACGAGTTTAAGAAAGAGCTAAAAGTATGTTACACATTTGTTTTGCCACAATGAGTCACTATTAGCAGAGAGATTAGTCTATTCTAAACTGCTCGTAGGTACCAGTTGGGATAAGTGAAGGGCGGATGGGCAAACATGGGCGGCCTTTGTTCCCAAGCCACAATTTTAACTTTGTTACATCTGTATACTTAAGCATCAATTGATTTAGATGGACTGTTATTATAAGGACATATAATGCTCAGACAATACTGCTGAAAATCAACAAACAGCACTATCATACCACAATGATCAGATAACACTGCCACACAGTGCAAATAATAGTGTTATATCATACACAGCTGAGTCACATTATTATGACCCGCAGCATATGTATCCAGAATAATCGCCATGTGCAGCCTGGACAGCAGCTAGATGGGCTAGAGGGTCTCAATAAGGTCCTGGTAGGAGGTCACAGGTATCTAGAGCCGACTGCATCCCACAGCTGCTGGAGGGTCCATAGAGCCCACACCACCATCCAGGGGCTCCCACAGCTGCTGGAGGGTCCATAGAGCCAACACCACCATCCAGGGATCCCACAGCTGCTGGAGGGTCCATAGAGCCCACACAACCATCCAGGAGCTCACACAGCTGCTGGAGGGTCCATAGAGCCAACACCACCATCCAGGAGCTCCCACAGCTGCTGGAGGGTCCATAGAGCCAACACCACCATCCAGGAGCTCCCACAGCTGCTGGAGGTTCCAGAGAGCCAACACCACCATCCAGGAGCTCCCACAGCTGCTGGAGGGTCCATAGAGCCAAAAACAGCATCCAGGGGCCCACAGATGCTGAGGGTTCATAGAGCCAAAACCAACATCCAGGGGCCCCACAGCTGCTGGAGGGTCCATAGAGCCAACACTACCATCAGGGGGCCACCCCAGATGATGGAGGGGCCATAGAGCCAACGCCACCATCCAGGGATCCTACAGCTGCTGGAGGGTTCCATAGAGCCAACACCACCATCCAGGAGCTCCCACAGCTGCTGGAGGGTCCATAGAGCCAAAACCACCATCTAGGGGCCCCACAGCTGCCGGAGGGTCCATAGAGCCAAACCACCATCTAGGGGCCCCACAGCTGCCGGAGGGTTCATAGAGCCAACACTACCATCTGGGGGCTCCACAGCTGCTGGAGGGGCCATAGAGCCAACGCCACCATCCAGGGATCCTACAGCTGCTGGAGGGTCCATAGAGCCAATACCACCATCCAGGGGCTCCCACAGCTGCTGGAGGGTCCATAGAGCCAATACCACCATCCAGAGGCTCCACAGCTGCTTGAGGGTCCATAGAGCCAACACCACCATGTAGGGGCCCCACAGCTGCTGGAGGATCCATAGAGCCAACACTACCATCCAGGGGCTCCACAGCTGCTGGAGAGGCCATAGAGCCAACACCACCACCCAGGGATCCCACAGCTTCTGGAGGGTCCATAGAGCCAACACCACCATCCAGAGGCTCCCACAGCTGCTGGAGGGTCCATAGAGCCAACACCACCAACCAGATCCTCACACAGCTGCTGGAGGGTCCATAGAGCCAACACCACCATCCAGGGGCCCCACAGCTGCTGGAGGTTCCAGAGAGCCAACACCACCATCCAGGAGTTCCCACAGCTGCTGGAGGGTCCATAGAGCCAAAACCACCATCTAGGGGCCCCACAGCTGCAGGAGGGTTCATAGAGCCAACACCAACATCCAGGGGCCCCACAGCTGCTGGAGGGTCCATAGAGCCAACACAACCATCCAGGGGCACCACAGCTGCTGGAGGGGCCATAGAGCCAACACCACCATCCAGGGATCCCACAGCTGCTGGAGGGTCCATAGAGCCAATACCACCATCCAGAGGCTCCACAGCTGCTTGAGGGTCCATAGAGCCAACACCACCATCCAGGGGCCCCACAGCTGCTGGAGGATCCATAGAGCCAACACTACCATCCAGGGGCTCCACAGCTGCTGGAGGGGCCATAGAGCCAACACCACCATCCAGGGGACCCACAGCTTATGGAGGGTCCATAGAGCCAACACCACCATCCAGATGCTCCCACAGCTGCTGGAGGGGCCATAGAGCCAACGCCACCATCCAGGGATCCTACAGCTGCTGGAGGGTCCATAGAGCCAATACCACCATCCAGGGGCTCCCACAGCTGCTGGAGGGTCCATAGAGCCAATACCACCATCCAGAGGCTCCACAGCTGCTTGAGGGTCCATAGAGCCAACACCACCATTAGGGGCCCACAGCTGCTGGAGGGATCCATAGAGCCAACACTACCATCCAGGGGCTCCACAGCTGCTGGAGAGGCCATAGAGCCAAACACCACCATCCAGGGATCCCACAGCTCTGGAGGGTCCATAGAGCCAATCACCACCATCCAGATGCTCCCACAGCTGCTGGAGGGTCCATAGAGCCAACACCACCATCCAGATGCTCCACAGCTGCTGGAGGGTCCATAGAGCCAACATCACCATCCAGGGGCCCCACAGCTGCTGGAGGTTCCTAGAGCCAACACCACCATCCAGGAGTTCCCACAGCTGCTGGAGGGTCCATAGAGCCAAAACCACCATCTAGGGGCCCACAGCTGCGGAGGGTTCATAGAGCCAACACCAACATCCAGGGGCCCCACAGCTGCTGGAGGGTCCATAGAGCCAACACTACCATCCAGGGGCTCCACAGCAGCTGGAGGGGCCCTAGTGCCAACACCACCATCCAGGGAACCCACAGCATCTGGAGGGTCCATAGAGCCAATACCACCATCCAGGGTCTCCACAGCTGCTTGAGGGTCCATAGAGCCAACACCACCATCCAGGGGCCCCACAGCTGCTGGAGATCCATAGAGCCAACACCACCATCCAGTGGGCTCCACAGCTGCTGGAGGGGCCAAGAGCCAACACCACCATCCAGGGATCCCACAGCTTCTGGAGGGTCCATAGAGCCAACACCACCATCCAGATGCTCCCACAGCTGCTGGAGGGTCCATAGAGCCAACACCACCATCCAGATGCTCCCACAGCTGCTGGAGGGTCCATAGAGCCAACACCACCATCTAGGGACTCCCACAGTTGCTGGAGGGGTCATAGAGCCAACACCACCATCCAGGGGCTCCACAGCTGCTGGAGGGGTCCATAGAGCCAACACCACCAGCCAGAGGCTCCCACTGCTGCTGGTGGGGCAATTTATGTGACATGGATAAGTGGACACAGGATGTCACAAAAGCATTCAACAGATCAGTGTTGGACTGCAGAGCATGGGGCCCGCCAATGGAGTTGACTCTTGAAGACCATCCCTCAGGTACTTTACATAACTGCATACAGTACCTCTTGCTCTCTGTCTCTCTTTCTCTTCCTTTCTTCCTAAAACAAAGTTGTCCCAGGCCTGCCAGGTTTCCCATGCTAATCTGTGGGCCAGTCCAAGACAGCACCAGTCCATAACACTCCCATCACCAACGTGTGGTTTTCCAGCAATGGTTGCAGGGTGTTTGTTCTCTGATGTTTCTTGCCCAACATGCCAATGTCCATCCATTTGATAAAAAAGAAAACGTGAGTCATTGGCAAAGCCAACCCTTTGCCAATCAGTGGGGGTTCCAAGCCTTTTCCCATGATACAGCTTGGTGAGCAGAGGTGCAGTGACATCTGTCTGCCCCGGGCCCCATACACAGTAGGGTTAGCAGAGGTGCAGTGACATCCGTCTACTCCAGGGCCCCATACACAGTAGGGTTAGCAGAGGTGCAGTGACATCCGTCTACTCCAGGGCCCCATACACAGTAGGGTTAGCAGAGGTGCAGTGACATCCGTCTGCTCCGGGGCCCCATACACAGTAGGGTTAGCAGAGGTGCAGTGACATCTGTCTGCTCCGGGGCCTCATACACAGTAGGGTTAGCAGAGGTGCAGTGACATCCGTCTGCTCCCGGGCCCATCACAGGGTATCAGAGGTGCATACATACCGTCTGCTCCGGGTACCATTTCACAGTAGGTTACAAGGTGCAGTGACATCCGTCTGTCCAGGGCCGCATACACAGTAGTGGTTTAGCAGAGGTTGCGTGACATTCCTCCTGCCGGGCCTCCCTTATACACAGTAGGGTTAGCAGAGGTGCAGTGACATCCTCTGCTCCGGGGCACCATACACGTAGTTAGGTGTAGCAGAGGTGCAGTGACATCCGTCTGCTCCGGGCCGCATACACAGTAGGGTTAGCAGAGGTGCAGTGATATCCATCTACTCCGGGGCCCCATACACAGTAGGGTTAGCAGAGGTGCAGTGACATTCGTCTGCTCCGGGGCCCCATACACAGTAGGGTTAGCAGAGGTGCAGTGACATCCGTCTGCTCCAGGGCCGCATACACAGTGGGTTAGCAGAGGTGCAGTGACATTCCCTCTGCTCGGGGCCGCATACACAGTAGGGTTAGCAGAGGTGCAGTGACATTCGTCTGCTCCGGGGCCCATACACAGTAGGGTTAGCTGAGGTGCAGTGACATCCGTCTGCTCCCGGCTCCATACACAGTAGAGTTAGCATAGGTGCAGTGACATCCGTCTGCTCCAGGGCCCCAGACACAGTAGGGTTAGCAGAGGTGCAGTGACATCCGTCTGCTCCGGGGTACCATACACAGTAGGGTTAGCAGAGGTGCAGTGACATCCGTCTGCTCCAGGGCCGCATACACAGTAGGGTTAGCAGAGGTGCAGTGACATTCGTCTGCATCGGGGCCCCCATACACAGTAGGGTTAGCAGAGGTGCAGTGACATCTGTCTGCTCCGGGGTCCCATACACAGTAGGGTTAGTATAGGTGCAGTGACATCCGTCTGCTCCAGGGCCCCATACACAGTAGGGTTAGCAGAGGTGCAGTGACATCCATCTGCTCCGGGGCACCATACACAGTAGGGTTAGTAGGTGCAGTGACATCCGTCTGCTCCGGGGCCCCATACACAGTAGGGTTAGCAGAGGTGCAGTGACATCCGTCTGCTCCGGGGCACCATACACAGTAGGGTTAGCAGAGGTGCAGTGACATTTGTTCCAAAGTCATATTCACAAACTGCTCAGTTCCAGAAATACTGCCACCCTGATACCAGTGCCAATTATTGCCTCTGATACTTTTTCTGTTTTACCCATGACATCAATGAGGAATATGTGTGCAGACAGCCTATCACACTCCTTATATACCTACCAAGACAGCATGCCACACGTGGCTTCCTTCATGAGCTACGCGCTGCCGACATCAAAGTAGAAAGAGGTCATAATTACATAAACAACATTGGCTTCCAATAAACAACTATATACGCGCCCAGTTTTGCCGTCCTCGCGTCATAAATGTGTAGAATCAAACACTTGCTGCATGAACCACGCTCTTTTCAAATTCAGCTCATGGATAGATTTTATGATAATTTTTTTTTAAAATTTGCTACTGCAATTCAGAATTCATTATTCAGACAAAGACGGCAAGCCATCCAGCCCAGATTCAGCAAAAACAGTCCAAAACCATGATACTACCATCACCGTGTGTCACAGATGGTATGATCCATGATGCTACCATAACCGCGTGTCACAGATGGTATGATCCAAGATAATACCACCATAGTGTGTCACAGATGGTATGATCCATGATACTACCATCACTGCGTGTCACAGGCGGTATGATCCAAGATAATATCACCATAGTGTGTCACAGATGGTATGATCCATGATACTCCCACCACTGTGTGTCACAGATGGTATTATTCATAATACTACCACCACTGTGTCACAGGTGGTATAATCCAAGATAATACCACCATAGTGTTTCACAGATGGTATAATCCATGATACTACCACCACCATGTGTCACAGGCGGTATGATCCATGATACTACCACCACCGTGTGTCACAGGCATTATGATCCATGATACTACCACCACCGTGTGTCACAGGCATTATGATCCATGATACTACCACCACCGTGTGTCACAGGCGTTATGATCCATGATACTACCACCACCGTGTGTCACAGGCGTTATTATCCATGATACTCCCACCACCGTGTGTCACAGGCGTTATGATCCATGATACTACCACCACCATGTGTCACATATGGTATTTTCCATGATACTACCATCACCGTATGATTCATGATACTACCACCATAGTGTGTCACAGATGGTATGATCCATGATACTACTACTACCTTGTGTCACAGATGGTATTATCCATGATACTACCACCATTGTGTGTCACAGATGGTATGATCCTTGGCTATTAAGTGTGGTGTTGGAGACTTTGGCTGTTGACTATGGAGGGGGTAAAGGCTATGGCTATTGCCTGTTATGATGGAGACCTTGACTGGTTGACTGAAGTGGTAAAGACCCTGGCTTTTGACTGTAATGGAGATCTTAGCTATTGACCATAGTGGTGCAGACATTGGCTGTTGACTGTGGTTTTGGAGACCTTGGCTGTTGACTGTGGTGATAGAGGTCTTGGCTGTTGACTGTGGTGGAGATCTTGCTGGTTTAACGTGGTGTGGAGACCTTGACTGTTGATTGTGGTGTCAGAAGCTCTGGTTGTTGACTATTGCAATGGAGACTTTGGCTGTTGAATGTGGTGGTGGGGACCTTGACTGTTGACTGTCTTGGTGGGGACCTTGGTAGTTGACCGTGGTGATGGAGACCTTGGCTGTTGATGGTGGTGGTTGAGACTTTGGCTGTTGACTATGGTGGTTGAAACCTTGGCTATTGACTGTTGTAGTGGAGTCCTTGGCTATTGAGTGTGGTGGTGGAGACCCTGCTTGTTGACTGAAGTGGTAAAGACAATAGCTATTGACTGTGATGGTGGAGACCTTGGCTATTGACTGTGGTGGTGACACCCTCTCTGTTAACTGAAGTAGTAGAGACAATATCTGCTGACTGTTGTAATTGAAACCTTGGCTGTTGAATTTGGCAGTGGAGACCTTGCCTCTTGACTGTGGTGGTGGAGACATTGGCTGTTGACTGTGATGGTGGGGACCTTGGCTATTAACTGTGGTGGAGCTTTGGCTTTTGACTGTGGTGGGATCTTGCTTGATGGTGGTTTGAGACCTGCTGTTGCTGTGATGTGGGACCTGTATAACTGTGGTGGGTTTGGCTTTTGACTGTGATGGTGGGAATCTTTGCTATTGACTGTGGTGGTTGAGACCTTGGCTGTTGAGTGTGTTGGTGGAGACCTTAGATGTTGATTGTGATAGTGGAAGTTCAGGGTGTTAACTGTGGTGATGGTGCTGACCATTTGTGAGGCTAGAGCCAGGCTATCCCTGGGTGTTACCAGAGTTGGGGGTTGCATCCAGGGAGGGAGCCTGGAGGAAAAAAAGACAGGAAGCCTAAGAAGGAGTCAGTCAAAGAGAGAGCAGAGGTAGAGAGGTAATAATATTGAGGTCCGCTGACTGTAAATTTCGAAGTGTTGACTGTCAAATTTCCTACTTGGTGTAGACAAACTGGAGAGTGTTAGGGAAGGGAGACACCTATCTCACGGTCCTGCCACCAGTACATCCCAGAAGGTTGAAAACTGCTGTACTCGGCCCCCGTTGGACACCGATTAGCAGTGGTACAAGTGTGTTGCTGCACCAAGTTCACTATTCCAGTCCAGTTAAATAAATCTGTTGACATCACCAGGTTGCTGCCTACTGTCGGTATTACACATAGTTGTGGACTGTGCTGTTGGTGACCCTGCCTCTTACCTGTGCGGTGGTGGTGATTACAGCTGTTGTTTATGATGGCTGAGGCTTGCTGTTAACTATAGGCATGGAGGCCCCTAGTTTAATTTTGCAAGTGAAATTGAAATATTTTAGACTCATGAGTCACGTTGTAATAATCTGGTGATCTAGCAGCATCTACTTTCAATTATATTTATTATGTCTGCACTCAACTTAAAACTCCCATGATCCACATTATTTTCTGGAAAGAGCCCAGTACAGTGATGTTTGCAAACTATTTTTTAATGTTTTTCTTATCAATAATTTACAAATACGTAGAAAAGGAACCAGAGATAAGGTGCTTACGAGTTTGCTGCTTCATCTCTTGGCCAATTCCCTGTATTTCATAATAAGAAACTGCATTGTCACTATTTAAGATAGAGATTAAAATAAGAATCTGTATTTACACCTCAGTTATATTAAAGAGGGTTGATACCTCGCCAAATAGCGATTCATTGTATTTTATAAAAGATGTGTAAAACCACAAAGAGTACAGAAGTATCCAAACAGCAAAGTTCGCCAACATGAAGGGTGTATCTACAGTACCTATAAGTTTCTCACCATAAACAGTTCAGTCACTGTGTACATACTGTATATTACAGTATTGAACCTGAGTGACATCCTGTATTATACTCCAGAGCTGACTATCCTCTACTATTATACTGCTGGTGCATGTCATCTCGAGTGTACAATATCACTTTTACATACTTATCCTGTACTGATCCTGAGTTACATCCTGTATAACACTCCAGAGCAGCACTCACTATTCTGCGTGTATTACGTACAGCTTGTAACATCAAGTGTAACTGGTAAATGCCTTGTATGTGGTGTTCTATCTTATGTATCATCAATGGGGCTCACAAGTCATCCTTAAAGGGGTTCTCTGGGAAAAGAAAAAAACTAAATACATAAACTTCACATGTCTTAATGAAAAAATTCCTCATGTATTTAATTAGAAAAGTCTATTTGTTTTGCCTAGGGGATAATCATTATAGATGAACAAAATGGCCACCAGGCTCCTTCTTCAGCAGAAACCTGTCCTACAGGAAGACTATTAGGCCATGTTCACACGGCTTATTTGGGCACATATTTCAGCCTGTAATTTGCCCCGTACTGCGCGAATAACGGGCTGGAATACGTCCCAGTCATTATGGTAATCCACAGATCTCATAGAGAACTATGGATTACGTCTCTTCTCCCTGCTCGGAGAATCAGCCGCGGGGGGAGAGAGGTGACATGTCATTTACTCGCGGCAAATACACGCCACTAGTAATGATCGTCTATGGGCCGGCGACGTGCCGGCCCCCCGCTCCCGCCCTGCCCCCGTGTACACAGAGTAATTGTGGGGCGTAATTACGCCCGCAATTAAGCCGTGTGAACATAGCCTTACTGCACTATATGTTCTTACTTTTGTTTTGTTTTTCACATAACCCCTTTAACATCTTATGTATATATCATAGGGGCATTACTTTCTGCTTCATGATATACAGTATCTCACAAGATTAAGTACACCCCTCACATTTTTGTAAATATTGTATTATATCTTTTCATAGAACAACACTGAAGATCTGACACTTTGATACAATGTAAAGTAGTCACTGTACAGCTTGTATAACAGTGTAAATTTGGTGCCCTCAAAATAGCTCAAAACACAGCCATCAATGTCTAAACCACTGGCAACAACAGTGAGGACACCTCTAAGTAACAACAAATGTGAGTACACACCATCAGCTAGTGGGTTATATGTAGTGTGACATACTGAAGCAGAGCATGATCCCCTTCCTTCTGGGCCACAGGGCAGTATCCAACATGATAACGACTCCAAACACCTGCAAGACGACCACTGCCTTGCTAAAGAAAATGAGGGTAAAGGTGCTGGACTGACCAAGACGTCTCCAGACCCAAACCCTATTGAGCATCTGTTGGGCCTCCTCAAACAGAAGGTGGAGAAGCACGAGGTCTCTAACATCCACCAGCTCCTTGATGTCGTCATGGAGGAGGGGAGAGTATATATATATATATATACATACATATGCACTGCTGAGTGCAGGGCACAGTGGAGTGAGTTTGGATGAGACAGCCCCCCACCAACCCTTACTTGCTTCTGCCCATGACATGCTGTAAATTCCTATACAGAATTTCGATTTGGCCCTTGGCTCTGAGCATAGTCTCGTCATCATTCTTCCCTAACCCCCGACCTCAGCTGGTGAGTACAGGTCACAGTATTGTCTGCAGTATAAACAATTAGGTATTAAGTCCTCCTTGATTAGCTCCATGCACATGAATGGCTTACAATGCCATGTGAATAGTATAATGTTGTACCGTGTTAGTCTGAAGAAGAGAGCTAGTCCTCTCGAAAGCTCACTATCAAATATACTCAGTTAGCCTCTAAAAGGTATCGCCTGATTTCTTCACTATTCTAATGCCATGTGAAAGCATAAACGTATATACAGTTAAAACCAGAAGTTTCCATCCACTATATAAAAAGATACATCTGCATGTTTTTCTCACTATCTGACATGAAATCAGAATAAACCTTCCTCGTTTTAGGTCAATTAGGCACCAAAATTATTTATATTTGCCAAATGCAATATAATGAGAGAGAGAATTTTTAAAGGAATTTTTACTACTTTCTGCAAAGCCAAAGTTTCCATACATTTAATTCGCCCTATTTGTAAGGTGCAATCCAATATCAGGTGCATTGCAGAGCACCCACGGCACTTTGTAATGCGCCTGCGATCGGGGACATGCAGGAGGCGGGGCGCACTACAACCGTACAAAGCTATACATTTATAGCTTCAGTGCGCAAATCCAGGCACATTACTGCTGGAACAGGTAGAGCACTTTAAAAGTGGTTTACCTGAGCCAGAAGTGTCGCTTTGTAGCAAGAAAGCGATAAATCTATGACCCGCAGTAGAACAGGTTCATAGATTCTGGCGCATTCTACACTACAAATGCTGGCAAAAAAAATGGCGCATGGCCCCAAAACTTGTGCATGCCGCCCCTTGTGCCTAAATGTTGGTTCTTCCTATAGAGATCAATGGGACCCCTGTGCTTTTTCATGTGTATTTTGGTGTGTACAGCGCATGTAAAAGACACATTTTATGCATCAACATATGTCGTGTTAACCAGCTTTAGGCGGCAAGAACTGATCTGCATTCCCGTTTTTTCAGCATCACATACCGCAGCAACGTGATATGTAACAAATGCATTATGTGCCTGAATGATGCGTGTTTCCATATATCTCAATAGGACCCTTATGATAAGTTTCTTGACACATATTTTTATGCATTTTACACGCAAAAAACACTGTGTGAACCCAGCCATGCACTTTGAGCATTTACCTTACGTCAATGTTATGGTTCTTATGTCCTTGGATTTCGTTATCAGATACCTGTATGTAATCTTATTATTTGGAGGACACTCCCTGATGAACTATTCTTGGTGTTTTCATAGTGTTGGAGCGCTTTTGTCTTGTTGAACCTGATACGATCTATCAAAATGTTTACACGGTTATCACTTATCTCTATGGGACTATAATGATGGGTTATAACTATTTACATGGCGGGTCAGTCCCTAATGTGGAACGGGAGGTTCCTGCTCAGGTTTCGATCACCTTCTTGTGGAAGCCGATTTGTTATCTCTCGCCCTTCCATCTATAAATCCTGGCTGAGCACACTCCATATGACCTGAGAATATTTCTTTTGTATTTTCTTGGTGGTGATTAGGATACAGTTTGTTTGTCTACAAGCTAAATTATGATCAATGTTACTTGAATAGGTTCAATTCAACACTTGTTTGACCAAAATTGTGAAAACATTTGGTAAAGGGACACCCCAAGTCCAACCAATTTTTTTTTTATTACTCTAACCCTAATCCCATTTCTAGCCCTGAATTTGGTTGATCACTTTAATAAAATTATACTTAAAGGGGTTTTGCCACGATCTAATGTTGACGTGGGATCTTCCAAAATGGGTATTTAATCACTTTTCTAAATATATTTGATTAAAAAAGTGAAGCCTCTGAGAGCTGCAGCCTGACTTAGATGCCCTTAGTTTCCTGACTGTTTACATTACCAGGAGCTGATCTGGCAAGCTCCTGGCCGCGCTTGCGTTGTTTGCACTTCTTATTTGATGGCAGGACACAGGAACGAGCTTTGAAGGGAGGGGGAGAAAAAAGCAGTGTCACTGGGCATTTGCACTAGCTTTGTTTCTGTGTCAGAGCCTGTCTGCTGTATAGAGAATCCGTTGGTTGTAATGTAATTATCTGAGTAAACATGCGGACGCTCCCTGCTCAGCCCCCCCCCCCCCCCTTGTCTGTAGTCAGTGAATGCTGCCTACTCGGAGCTTATATTTACTCCTGAGCAGATAAGCAGATAAGAGGGAGAAAACAAAACCCGTATACCTTGTGCACAATACAGTTCTCCTCTGTGGTTTAGCCAAACATGTTTGCTCAACTACAGAGACTGAGTATCAGGAACGTGCATGGGAGGTGGAGCGATGACATCACAGAGGAGGTACTTGTTTTTTTAAACACAGAAACAAAATGCCCCTTTTCTCAAGGCTCAAGAGGGGAGTATCAGCCTGTTAGGTGAGGAAATCACTTCTTGGCAAAACGCCTTTAAGTGGACCCAGGTTTGGGAAAAATGAAAAAAGAAGTCATACTTACCTCTCGGTGTTCCGCCGCAGCTTTCCGGGATTCTCTCCTCTTTATTTCTGTTTTCTCATCGCGATACACAGGAGAGATTCAAGCTCCACAGTGAATGAATGTAACTGCAGCCTTTCCTGTGTGTCGGGATGAGCACTTGGAGCAGATCTTTGGGAGCTACGGAGCTGCAGTAGCAGGGTACCCAGAGGTAAGTATCACTTATTTTTACATTTTTTCCCACCATAGCCCAATTTAAAATTAATTTTATTAAACTGGACAACTCTTTCAAGGTTTTTAATTTTTTTTAAATGTTTTTACAAGTTACCTAAGTATTCTGTGGAGCTTCCAGTCTAGCACTGCTCCCGTTGCAACGTCACTTCTGGTCCGACATCCAGCGTCCCATCCGACATCACGTCCTGTTACTCCCTTTGTTATGGAAGGAACACTGGACCAAAAGTGATGCTGTAGCGGGAGTGCTGCTGAACGTTCAGATAACCCATAAAAAGCAATAAAATATCCCAACCCCAACTTAGGGTTAAGGTCTATTTTTAGGGGGCAAAATTCTATTTGGGTCTACCTGGACTAAATCGTTAAGATTGGAGACAAGTTTGACACTGATCCGAATCCGAAGCACAAAACTGGTTATGGTATATTTAAAGGGGGCGTTCCGGGCCCTAACATTGCTCATTGGTCCGTCGGGGTATGAAAAAAATTGAAGATAAGACTTAGGGTAAGTTCACACTTCGTATTTGTGGGGTGTAATTCTCATTGAGTGCTATGATCACCCGCAGAGCCATCTTAACGGAATTATGGGCCCCTGGGTAGAGCACTGTAGTGGGCCCTGCCCAAATTCATGACATCACACTTGGCCATGCCTCTAGCCACCTCCAAGCACATCCATATTATCATGCACTTATGTCTGGACACCGGCAGGCTGCAAGACTATTCGGCAGGGCAGGGAGCCTTTGGCTTCTTTCTCCATCATGGTTTTTAACTGTTTGCGCATCCTACAAACACACAAACAGTTATATAAGCAAAGCCAACCAAGGGATCCAGGGTATGTTTCTTGTATTCCTGGAACAAACATACACCACTTGGGGCCCCTATACTTGTGGGGCCCCCGGGCAACTGCCTAGTGTGCCCAATGGAAAAGATGGCCCTGATCACCCGACGTTTCCTCCGGCGTATAATGCGCGTGGGGGAAAATAATTGACATGGCACTGTGAATATCAATGGGAGCCGGCTGTTAGTGCTTTAGAAGAACGTGCTGGCCAGAAATACGGCGTGTGAACATACTCTTATACTTACCTCCCGGCTGCCGGTGCACTCAACCAGGTAGTAAGCAGGGAACGTTCATCGTTCATGTGACAGATGCAGCCAATCACAGGCCACAACGTCATCTGCACGTGACCTCTGTGGCCTTTAATTGGCTGTAACTGTCACGTGACTGAAAACCGTTCACTGCTTCAGCATTCAGCAAGCACCTGCTGTGAATGGAGTGGACTGGTGATAAAAAAGGTCACAAACCAAAAGGACATCCCCTTAAAAAAAACTAACAATTAGTATTCCTATCATGTTTATTAACACCAATGTGTGTACATAGGGCCTTATGTATGAAAGCTGTCTAACAGTAAGATTGTTCTTGTTGTCCATATAACCAGAGCCCATAGCATCCAGTCAGAAGTCATAGCAACCAGTCAGAAGTTATAGCAACCAGAGTCCATAGCAACCAATCAGAGCCCATAGCAACCAATCAGAGCCCATAACAACCAGAGTCCACAGCAACCAATCAGAGCTCATAGCAACCAATCAGAGCCAATAGCCACCGATCAGAGCTCATAGCAACAAATCAGACCTCATAGTGACCAGAACCCATAGTGACCAATCAGAGCTCATAGCAACCAATCAGAGCCCGTGGCAACCAATCAGAGCCCATAGCTGCCAATCAGAGCCCATAGCAGCCAATCAGAGCCCATAGCAGCCAATCCGATCTCACAACAACCAATCAGAGCCCACAGCAACCAATTAGAGCTCATAGCAACCAATCAGAGCCCATAGCAACCAATCAGAGCTCATAGCAACCAATCAGAGCTCACAGCAACCAATCAGAGCTCAGCTTTCATTTCATATAGTGCTGTGAAAAAATGAAAGCTGAGCACTGATTAGTTGCTGTGAGCTCTGATTGGTTGCTATGGGCAACAAAGAAAGTCTTAGACAATTTTCATAAATGTGGCCCTTGGTATCGCCGGAAATGTATCAACCTGCAGAAAAAAAAGATAATACATGACAACTGAATGGAAACACCCCTTCTCGCCCCCGAAAAAAGGGACAGTTGCGTTCTTTTTTCCCTTTTTGAACTTTTTGGGAGTTTGGGGGGACAGGCAGCCCCCGGGTTATGAACAGGTTAGGGACTGTAGGTTTGTTCTTAAGTTGAATTTTTATGTAAGTCAGAACAGGTAGATTTATTAAATGTAACTCCAGCACAAAAGGTTTCTTTTTTAGTTTTGGATAGTGCAGGGAAGGGTGTTTACATTTATTTTCTTGTCTGTGCCCCTGTTAAGAAGATTTCACCTCATTTTTATCTCATGTGCTGCTGTGGCATGCTGGAACTTGTCGTTCCACAGCTACTGTCTGCTGTGGAACATGGAACTACAAGTGCCAGCATGCCCCATAAATCTCCGTTTGTAACTAGGGTACAGATATAAGTAAAAACAGTGTAAGTCGGGGACTGCTTGTACATGGTAACAGTTAGGGTTCGTTCAGATGGTGCATTTCGCCGCCTAAATACGCGGCAAAATAAGCCATTTGAACATACACTAAATTGCACCATTAGAAAGTACAACTTGTTTCGTTTACCTTGTTAAAGTCCGTTGTGGACAATGTAGTTTTATCTTGGTTTATTATGTCCCTTACGGTATATTACTTGTCAACTGTTCAAGTCTTCAATAAAGACATGTTTAAAGAAAGCACAACTTGTCCTGCAAAATAAAACAAAAAAACCCCTCCTAAGTCTTTGAAGATGGAAAAATAAAAAAGTTATGGCTCTTGGACGGCGGGGAGGGAAAAACGAACGTGATGTAACCAAGAATCCCTATGGCAGGAGGGGTTATATCATCGGCCGGTACCTGCCTGTGATATATTCTCATTGTTCATTTACATATAATAAAGGTTTAATTTTATCAGGTTTTCCTTTTGTGACCTTAAGGTTCTCTTTTAATCACTTTGACAAACTAAAAAGGAATAAGCACAGCGTCAATATGCAAAGGGTAAAGCCAGGAACAAGCGGCAGAGTTAGAGGGAGATCTGATCTGAGCATTTCATGTACATGATCAAAGTCTGTGAATGCCACCGTATGGTAATATCAGACATCTGTGACTCGGGGCGACCTCTCACAGTCCTCGTCTTGTAATATGAAGAGCCGGTCCCCGCCCGGATCCGTGTTCTCACATATAACCCGGCTGACACCAGTCTGCGTTCATTTCCATTTCACAAGCAGCGCAGATCCTCTTAGATTTTACGCATAAATCATTTGGCTCATTCACTATGCAAAGCGTTATGAATCTTTAATGACATAAATGGTATCTGGTCTCGCCGCTTTGCTGTCAGACTGAAATGTAGTACAAGGACTGTAGATACAATCGTAGTCCCCCAGATAGTGCGGGAGTCTGCGGGGATCATCGGAGAGGTGTCCCAGTGTCATGGCGGAACAGGCGGATCTCCTGTGCATAGTGCGGGGGTCTGCGGGGATCATCGGAGAGGTGTCCCCGTGTCAAGGCGGAACAGGCGGATCTCCTGTGCATAGTGCGGGGGGTCTGCGGGGATCATCGGAGAGGTGTCCCAGTGTCATGGCGGAACATGTGGTTCTCCTGTGCATAGTGCGGGGGGGTCTGCGGGGATCATCGAGAGGTTGTCCCCAGTGTCAGCGGAACAGGCGGATCTCCTGTGCATAGTGCGGGGTCTGCGGGGATCATCGGAGAGGTGTGTCCCAGTGTCATGGCGGAACAGGCGGATGTCCTGTTCATAGTGCGGGTGTCTGCGGGGATCATCGGAGAGGTGTCCCTGTGTCATGGCGGAACAGGCGGATCTCCTGTGCATAGTGCGGGGGTCTGCGGGGATCATCGGAGAGGTGTCCCAGTGTCATGGCGGAACAGGCGGATCTCCTGTGCATAGTGCGGGGGTCTGCGGGGATCATCGGAGAGGTGTCCCAGTGTCATGGCGGAACAGGCGGATCTCCTGTGCATAGTGCGGGGTCTGCGGGGATCATCGGAGAGGTGTCCCAGTGTCATGGCGGAACAGGCGGATCTCCTGTGCATAGTGCGGGGTTGCGGGGATCATCGGAGAGGTGTCCCAGTGTCATGGCAGAACAGGCGGATCTCCTGTGCATAGTGCGGGGGTCTGCGGGGGTCATCGGAGAGGTGTCCCAGTGTCATGGCGGAACAGGCGGATCTCCTGTGCATAGTGCGGGGGTCTGCGGGGATCATCGGAGAGGTGTCCCAGTGTCATGGCGGAACATGTGGTTCTCCTGTGCGGAGTGCAGACTGTGCCACTAGAAAGAGGGAGCATTCATTGACTGGCACAGTGTGTCAGCTTACACTATACTGCCACTGCTATTGTGGTCACTTTGCTTACACTATTGTTGGGGTCACTTTGCTGGCAATATTATTGGGGTCTCTTGCTGGCTCTGTTTTTGGGGTCACTTTGCTGGCACTATTGTTGGGGTCACTTTGCTGGCACTGTTTTTGAGGTCACTTTACTGGCATTATTATTGGGGTCTCTTTGCTGGCTCTGTTTTTGGGGTCACTTTGCTGGCACGATTGTTGGGGTCACTTTGCTTCACTGTTGTTGGGGTCACTTAATGCTATTGTTGGGGTCACTTTGCTGGCACTGTTTTTGGGGTCACTTTGCTGGCACTATTGTTGGGGTCACTTTGCTGGCACTTTTATAGGGGTCACTTTGCGTGCATTATTATTGGGGTGACTTTTCTGGCACTATTGTTGGGGTCACTTTGCTTACACTATTGTGGAGGTCACTGGCTGGCAATGTTTTTGGGGTCACTTCGCTGGCAGTATTATTGGGGTCACTTTGCATGCACTATTATTGGGTCACTTTGCTGGCACTTTTATAGGTCAATTGCTGGCATTATTATTGTGAGTACTTTTTGGCACTATTATTTGAGTGTCACCTTGTATGGCATTTCTGTATTATCTGGGGTCATATGCTGGCACTGTTTTTGAGGTCACTTTGCTGGCACTACATTTGCGGTCACTTTGCTGGCACTATTGTTGAGGTCACTTTACTGGTACTATTATTAGGGTCAATTCGATGGCACAATTGTTGGGGTTACTTTGCTAGTAGTATTTTTTAGTAGAAATACTTTGCTAGCACATGTCGTATAGACACTGCTGGAACAGTTTATAAGGAGGCACTCTGCTGGCATTATTCTTTACTGGGGGCACTTTGTGGGCCCTGTTTATAGGGCACTCTGTTAGAAGTATTCATTATTGGGGGCTGTTTTCTGGCAGAGTTTATGGAGATGCTTGTACAGTACACTCCGCTGTCACTGTTTGTAAAAGAACATTCTGCTGGAAAGATTTAGGATTGGGACACTCTGCTGGCGCTGTTTAATGGGGGTATCTTACACGTACACATCAAATGTAATAGCTGATTCCAGTTTATAGAGACTGCTGGATCAGTCAATGAGGTGGCACTCTGCTAGTAGTATTATTTGTGGATGACACTTTACTGGCATGGTTCATAAGGGGGCACACTGCTGGTACAGTTTAGGATGGTAGCCCTCGGCCGGAACTATTTATTGGGAAGTGATTAAAGTTTACTCTAGCTTATGGAGACACTGGCAGCATTTACTGGGGCACTCTGTTGCAACAGTTTATGGAGGCGTTGCTAGCATAGTTTATGCAGGGACATTGTGCTTGTTAGGACTCTGAGCATGTTTGTAGAGGCACTCTATACTGCTTGGCATCTGTGGCATCTATGGGTGTTTAAGTTGGAGACACTTTACGTGGGCATCATGGTTTGCATTTATGCAGGGGAATTCTGCTATTGTGGTCTATCGGTAGGTATTTTCTTCAATCAAATCAAATTTAAAGGCGAACTCCAGTCTATGAGGGGAACATGCTGCCGGTAAGTGTGGGGGCACTCAGTTGGCAATATTTGTTGGGGGCTATTTAAACATTTACCCCAGTTTATAGAGACTCTCTGCTGGTATTATTACTTATTAGGGGAACTCTGCTGGTACTCTTAATCAGTATCGGACTGGGGTGCCTAAGATCAAAACAGTGGAACTGATTCATGGGTACTACCAGTGGAGGTGATTCTGGGGCCCACCACGTCAATGTCCTTAGCCATTGCGGCCTTTTTCTATGGTACCCCTGATACAGTGTCAAAACTGGATAAACCGTGCTCCACTAGTATAGGATTGATTCTTGGGGGGGGCCCACCGAAGAATTGATTCTTTGGGGGCCCCCATTGGCATTGAATCATGGCCCACCTTGGCATTAGAATCTTTGTGCCCACCAGTGTGGGTTCTTATTGGCCCACCCATGGAGTTGATTCTTGAGCCACCATTGAATGTTGAATGCTGGGCCCACTATGGAGTTTGATTCTTTGGGCCCCACCAGTGGATAAGTTGATTCTGGAGTGGCCACCCAGTGGTGTTGATTCTTGAGTCCACCAGTGGTGTTGATTCTTGTAGTCCACCAGTGGTGTTGATTCTTGGGGCCCACCAGTGGTGATTCATGGCGGCCCACCCAGTGCGGAGTGATTCTTTGGCCCACCATTGTGTTGATTCTTGGGTCGCACAGTGGTGTTGACCTCTTGGGGCCACCAGTGTGATGATCTCTTGAGGCCCACCATTGAAGTTGATTCTGCCACCAGTGAGTTGATTCTTGGGGCCTCATCCATTGGGTGTTGATCATGGGGCCACAGTAGAGTTATTCTTGGGGCCCATAAGGTAGAATTGATCTGGGATACCACCAGTACAGTTGATCCTTGGACCTATACCAGTAGAGTTGATTCTGGGTCCCATGGGATTTTGATTCTGGGGCCCACCAGTGGAGTTATTCTGGGCCCAACAGTGGAGTTGAATTCTGGGGGTCCTAACCTACAGCTACAAGTACATGACTCTTGTACTCCTGCCTTTGCTGTGTCTGCGCGTTCTCTGCCTTTCTCCCTGAAAATCAGTCCCAGGCCGGCTTTTTTTAAGGGGTGCACAATGCCAAGGGATCCACCGAGGGTTTCTCCTTCTCCCCTGTGGGCCTGTCCAAACATACTCTATATGGAAACACTCTGCTAGCACGGATTATAAAAGGCTGAACTGCATAGTATTGTTTATTGGTGGGAATCTGCTTGTACCATTTATTAGGGGGCACAAACTGCTAGGTATATTTATTAATGGGAACTCTGCTACAATGCGTAACTAGAATTTGTAGGAACCCATAGGAAAATTAAATGGGGCTCCACCATGTAATGACAATAATCTAAAACACATTAGGAGCAATAACTAAAGAAATATAAAACCAACCCCTATATTCAGGAAACCCGCATAGTAGAGCTGGAGAGCAGAAAACTACCAACTACTTGTTCCTTACAACATGGAAGCTTAGTAGGCCTCCTCAACCTCTGGGTCCCATAGCAGTCACTATGGCCTCTATTCTAGTCAAGGTCTGCCCATGGCGCCTCCACAGTTAATAGGGGTCTCGACTACTGTAGTATTATTTATTGGGCACTCTATTTGGGACTGTTTTTATGAAAACACCTTTCATCCTGTACAGATAGAATGGTGGTCCACAATATCATTATTTAAATTTTGTTTCTGTAGGGTTTGAATTTGTGGGAGGTGAGTTCTTCAAAAGTATAATGGCGACCATTTTGTTATTATCTGCTATCAGCCATGGCAGGAGCCTAAAGAGAATGATCTAGGCCCCAGAAAATAAGCTTCCTTGTTATGAAAGTTTGTATACATGTAAAATGTTTGTTTTTCGATTGCCTATCATTAGGGTGGGCCAATACTATTAAATTATTTGGTAGAGCTCTAACTTTTGGCACCCTTTTTACAGCAGATTGACAAAGTTCACAAGATTCGGACCACCACCGATCTAATGTTGATGGCTTATCATACAGATGGGCTGTCGATGTTAATGGGGTTGTCCACTAATAAAAAAAAATTACATAACATTGGTGTCAAGGTAGGCTACAAAGAAAAAAATTATACTTGCCTAGCTGTTTTTTAAATTTGATCTCGGCCCCTGACAGGAGTACTGCCAATACTGCCCTGATGGTGACCCTGATTGTAGCTCTATACAGTACACCTATATGCATTAAGCTCCCCTACCTGACAGTTGCGTGGAGCCTGAGTTTTAGCAGGGGATCCGAACAAGAAACACCGTACTCCAACCTCTGTAAAGCTTTTGCTGTAGTTTCGCTTTGAAATCCTCTGATGCTTTGAGTTCTCAGGCAGGTCCAGCAGTGGTCACTTTTCTCTTGTCTTCATATCCAAATAGCCCATTATCTCCCAACTTCAGTTACGTCAATGTCCTTAGCCATTGCGGCCTTTTTCTATGGTACCCCAGAATACAGTTTTCAAACTGGGTCCCTGTGGTCCAACTAGTAAGTTATTCTTGGGACCCACGGAAGATTTATTCATGGGCAAACCATGGCATAATCTTGGACCACGCCAGTGGTTCATTCTTGGGGCCCACCAGTGGAGTTGTTTCTTAGCGCCCACCAGTTGAGTTGATTCTTGGAGACAACCAGTGGAGTTGATTCTTAGCGCCACCAGTTGAGTTTATTCTTGGAGACAACCAGTGGAGTTGATTCTTGGGGACCACCATGGGGTTCATTCTAGGGGCCCACTAGTGTTTATTCTTGTCGCCCACACAGTTGATTTATTTCTTGAGACAACCGGGAGTTGATTCTTGGGGCCCTCCAGTGGAGTAGATTCTGGAGGCTCACCAGTAGAGCTGATTCTTGGTTCCGAATAATGAGTATATTCTTATAGGCTACCTCAGAGCTGATTTCTTGGATCCGAATAATGATAAGCATTCTTGAGGCTTACCTGCAGAGCTGATTCTTGGGGTCCATCGGTAGAATTGATTCTTGGGGTCCATCGGTAGAATTGATTCTTGGGGTTCATCAGTAGAGTTGATATTTGGGGCTAACCAGTAGAATTGATTTTTGGGGCCCAAACCTGTAAGTTGATCTTGGGCCTATCCAGTGAATTTTGCTTCCTAGTTGTCCACACTAAGCAGTTACCTGTTTGCAAGACTGCACATACTGCACATGACTCCTGCTTTCTGTCTCTCTGTCTCTACCTTTATCTCTGAAAAGCAGCCCCAGCCCCATCAAACCCCAGGCTCGACCATGCACAGGAGCCCGCCAGGATTTTCTCTTGCTCCCCTATGGGCCAGTCCAAGCCTGTTCTGATACACCGAGTTTGAAGGAACACTTATGCTATAGTATTCTTAAGATCTTGACTTTTAAGAGTGAGGCCTCATGAGGTACAGTTTTTCTGCTATAAATCTCATTACTATTCCGTGGTAAAAATAAAATGATTCTGCAACAAAATAAGAAATGTGAATTTTATTGTCTTGTTTTCCAAAGCTGTAAATTTCTGCTACACCAAAAATCAAATAAAAAAATCAATGTCTTATAATTTTCTGTAGATTTGTTGGGAAGTCCACCACATCTGAGCTCACTCTAAAATATATATATTTATACAACTAGAGGATTTTTCAAACCAAACATTTTTCTATGTGTTGCTTGTGTTTCAGGACAATAGAAATAAAATCTTAAATCTCCCTGTGCTAGTTTCTGTTCTAATTTATGCTTTTCCTGTGCTGTATGTAGCCTCCCTTCTCTGCAGTTGGGCTGCAGCATTTCCTGTTTGAAAGATATTTCCCTTTACCCTTTAAAACTACACGCCCCAGAATCCTTTGCTGTGCTTTGTCTATCTTAGTCCCTCCCAACCTAAGGCTCAGTACATGTCCCTTATTTCCTTGCTAGTGTTAAAATTCTTGGAAAACAGAAGCAAAGGGGTGTGGTTTCAAAGGCTACCTTGAAAAAATGCACAACCTTTTGATCTGTTTCCTGTGTGTGGAGATGGAGAACTACAGAGCTTCCTGTCATCCAACAGATAATGTAGAACTGCAGGAAACCCACAGGAATTATTTAAAAATTTTACAAAAGGCCAAAACTGGGGAATTTTTTTCTGAAAATTTTTGTTCCCCTGGGCAATACCCTTTAAAGGGATTTTCTCACTACAGGCTTTTGCATACATATTGTGCTTTTCACTAGCTTACAGCTTCAAATGCAGGGGGGGGTCTTCTTCCCATGGTGGTCTTCCCTCACGAAGACTGGTGACATTATAATTTGTGGAGCAGGGGAGGGAGGGGGATGTACAGCTTGCGGGCCCCCTTTTGAGTGGTCTTCTCATGTTGCAAGCTGTCACCCCCCTCCCGGTCTCAAGCTCCTTGTAACCAGAACACCTGTATTGGTCTAAGCATACAGCTCCTAATTTTACATAAAGAGACATCTTGTCATTGTGTCTAGCAGAGTGTTTACATGTGTGTTATATGGGTGGGGGGGAGCAGAGGTATTATATGGGGGGGGAAGGGACTTGCATTCCCCCGACCCTTTCTCAGAGCTGTCCCTGGCTGTAGAGTGCTTTTAGTTTCATTTCAAAACACTATGCGGGTACCACAGAGATGCGGGCACCAATCACTGCGAGGGGGGGTCCCACGGGGGGTTTGAACTAAATTTCAGGAGACAATCACAGCAAAGGGGGTGGGGCCGACCCCCGGTTCAGATGTAGTCTAACACTCACGATTAGTTAATATTTTTTATACTAAAAAATTTAGAATAAAAACAATTCAAAAGTTTTTTTTTTTTTTAGTCCCTCATTACAGATATGATCTTGTAAGAAAAAACCCTTTAAGGTTTCATTTGGACCTGTGAAAATTTGCCCCATAATTTGCTAATTATGTAAGAAAGACCAGGTTCTAATGCCCTCAGGCAAATTGAAGGAAAAATAGAAGTTTATAAAAACATTTTTCATAACTTTCTCTAAATCGTATTAAAGCAAGGGTTGCAGATTATAAAATATGCAGGATTATGAAATACCCTGGCAACATTTTAACTTTGGAATCTCTCCCTTTGGTCTAAAACATTAAAATACCAGTCCAAAATCATTAATGGTGGGTCCCAAGAATCAAATTTCATTGATAAGCCTCAAGAATCAAATTCACTGATGGGTCTCAGGTATCAGCTTCACTGGTGGGCCCCAAGAATCAACTTTGTCATTGGGGGAAAAGCAGATTTCAATTTTGGCTTTAAGGAAATGTGGGATCCTCAAAAGACTTTATGACTCCACTAGTGGGTCTCAAGAATCAACTCCATTGGCGGGCCCCAAGAATCATCTCCACTGGTGGGCCCTGAGATTCAACTGCACTCATGGGCCCTGAGATTCAACTCCACTGGTGGGCCCTGAGAATCAACTCCACTGGTGGCTCCCAAGGATCAACTCCACTGCTGGGCCACCCAAATCAACTCAACTGAAGGGCCCCAAGAGTCAACTCCACTGGTGGCCCCAAAAATCAACTCCATTGGTGGGCCCCAAAAATCAACTCCACTCGTGGGCCTAATGCATCAACTCCACTGGTGGGCACCAAGAATAACCACCACTAGTGAGACCCGATAATCAACTACACTGGTGGTGGGGCCCAGGCATCCCAGTCCAAGATTGTGCATCAGTAATGGAAGCCACTGCTGGATTATTGGGTACTCTGAAGAATCTGACACCGATAGTGGTAGTTTGCCATCCAGCTCAGTCATGTCCCAGGCAGTAAATGCAGTCTTGTCCTGTCGCATCTCTTTCTTCCCCATATTGTATCCCAGTAATAAATTGCACATCGGCATGTCACCAGCAGCCAATAATATCACCACAAATCATGCAGACGTAACTTCTCTGTGATTGTTCCCAGTGATTGCAATGATCACATTATCCCTCCAGGCCGCCACTGCTCATGAGCTTGATGGACTATTCTGCATAATTGTGACTTATGATTTATTGATATTATAATTTACCACGTTTCATACAATGAAGCTCAGGCTGGAACGTGGCCCAGCACTTGTAGAATCTTTTTTGAAGGAATGTTCCTATCTCACACATTTATAGCATAATCACAGGATATGTTATAAATGTCTGATAGATGTAGATCCCACCAGTAGAACCTGCACCCGTCTTGAGAACAGGGGTCCCCCTGTCCTCCATCTCTGATCTCGCGGCAGTAAACAAAGAGGTGGTTGCACATGCTCAGTTCGCTCCATTCCCTTCAATAGCAGGTTCAAGGCCATGCAGTGCACTTATCAAGCTCTACTTGGGACTCCCTTAGACGAGAACTTTGCATGTGCGGCCATCTCTCTGTTCCCTGAGGTGAAAAATTGGTCAAGGTTAAGGGGATCCCAATTCTGCATATAGATGCAGTTCCCAGAGGGTCACATGCATGCAGGTCCCACACATTTATGACACATCCTGTGCATATGCCATAAATGTCCAAGATGGAAATATCCTCTAAAGAATATATATACGGAAGAATAAAGGAAAAATAATTAGAAAAAATTTAAGGCGCTAAGAAGATCTATGCAAATTGTAGTATTATAGTAAATTAAAATTATTCTTCTAATAAAAGAATACAAATTTTTAAAAGTAAAAAAAAACTATAAACTGTATAATAATTATTTTCTACTGGCCAATGCTTTCAGATTTTTTTTTTAATTACTATGAATATACACAGTCCAGCCACATTAATATGACCAGCAGCTAATATCCAGAATAAGTGCAGTGTGCAGCACAGACCACAGCTAGATGGATGGAGAGTGACTCAATAAGGTCCTGGTAGAAGGTCACAGGTAGCTGGAGCTGACTGCATCCCACAACTGCTGGAGGGTCCATAGAGCCAACAACACCATCCAGGGGCTCCACATGCTGACTGCACCCCACAGCTGCTGGGGGGCCATAGAGCCAACACCACCATCCAGGGGCTCCAAAGCTGCTGGAGGGTCCATAGAGCCAACACCACCATCCTGGGGCTCCACATGCTGACTGCACCCCACAGCTGCTGGAGGGGCCATAGAGCCAACACCACCATCCAGGGACTCCAAAGCTGCTGGAGGGTCCATAGAGCCAACACCACATTCAAGGGGGCCACACAGCTTCTGGAGGGTCCATAGAGCCAACACCACCATCAGGCCACATGTGGCACTCCACAGCTGCTAGAGGGGCCATAGAGCCAACACCACCAACCAGGGGCTCCACAGCTGCTGGGGGGGTCTATAGAGCCAAAACCACCATTCAGGGGCCCCACAGCTGCTAGAGGGTCCATAGAGCCAACACCACCATCGGGGGTCCCACAGCTGTTGGAGGGTCCATAGAACCAACACCACCATCCAGGAGCCCCACAACTGCTGGAGGAGCCATAGAACCAACACCACCATCCAGGGATCCCACAGCTGTTGGAGGGTCCATAGAGCCATCCAGAGACCCCACACAAGTTCAAATGGGTTCACGTCTGGGGAATTAGGGGTCAGGGTAGTACTTGGAAGTCTCGGTCCTGCTCTTCTAACTAATATAAAGCATTTCTAGCCATGTGACATGTTGCATTGTTTTGCTGGAGGATCCCATCCACCGTAGAGGACAATCAGCATGTATGGGTGTATGTGATCTGTAAGGATGGATTCATACCCAAATTGTGTGAGAGCACCTGCCACATAAACCCATACCATAATGCTGCCACTGGACTGGGACCAGGTATTCTCTGACCAGAGCCAAACAGGGTTTATAGCACCCCCTCACCATGGAAAATCCAGCCCCCTTTTCTGCCTGGGATGACGTGACACAGATTTAGGCAGTTCCCTACCTTCCCCTACCCATTGTCCCGGCCCTGTGCTGCCACCATCAGCTTGTGTTCTTCCAGCAGTGGTTGCAGAGTGTTTGTTCTCTGAGGTTTGTCGTCAATACGCCAATGTCCATCTGCTTAATGAAGAAGAAAACATAATTCATTGGAGAAAACAACCCTTTGACAATTTAAATTTTTTATAGATCATTTCTAGGCTTTACTGTATAGACTGGACAGCATAAGCAGAGTCATCTCATTATTTTTAGATGCTGGCTAATTTTATGGCATGTCTGTTGTACTTCAGGAGGCCTAGAAGCGAAAGGACAGTAACACTATACACACAGATAAAACTCTGTATACAGCTGCCCTGTCACTGTCACGTCTCTTGGGGCAGGGACTCTACATCGTAATAATCGATAACATTTGTCTGTCACTTATCTGCTATTCATTTCAGCTGCCATAAAGTGCACGAAAGCTACTTGAGATGTGTCTGACTATCCAGAAAATATTCGGAAAGGAAATGGAGCGGCCCCTTCTCTTTCCTCAATAGCACTTCTGCCATCCAGGTCAGCTGCAGAGTGGGAAAGGGTAGTGGTGCTCTCTATAGCTATGCATAGTAATAGCCAAGTTCAGATTGATGACCCAGTGGAGAGAAGATGGCGGCGCTCACCAGGACTTCTTCTTTATTCCAAATGATAGAGCACTCAAGTTATTGTGGTCACACAGACCCAACAGCACTAACGCCTCAGTGTTTAAAATCAATTCAGCTTCGCTGCGGAGTAAAAGATGAAATATCGCCTCTTCTGGGTGATTGTTATACACATAAGACACCTGCCGCCTTCACTGAGGAGAGGCGCTGATGTAATCCTTTACATTCGGGATGTCCGTAGTGTCCTGAGAGCATTGTAAGAGTAAAGATATTCTCATTTTATCAATTTTTAACCTGTTGTCATTGCAGTTGTTATATTTGTACTGAATGTAACGGAGCTGAGACACCAGGATCTTGGTGACGTGTTTCTATTCTCAACCTGTCACCAAGGGCGCCAACATGGCAGTATTGCCGGTACTCCTGTATAGGGCCCAGATCAAAATTTTGAGGAAAAAAAAAAAACGATGCCCGCTGATATGGTACAAGCAGCGTCAGACCGGGGTTCCATAGGGCCCACCAGTGGAATTTCATTCAGGGAGCCCCACCTTGGAGTTAATTCTGGGGGCCCACAAGTGAAGGTGATTCTTGAAGCCCTCCAGTGGAGCTGATTCTGGGGCCCACCAGTGGAGTGGATTTTTGGAGCCCACCAGTGGATTTGATCCCTGGGGCCCACCAGTGGAGATGATTCTTGGGGCCCACCAGTGGAGTTGATTCTTGGAGTCCAGCAGTGGAGGTGATTGTTGGAGCTCTCCAGTGGAGTTGATTCTTGGGGTCCACCAGTGGAATTGATTTTTGGGGCCCACCAGTGGAGCTGATTCTTGGGGCCCACCAGTGGAGTTGAGTCTGGGGCCACCAGTGGAGGTGATTCCTGGAGCCCGCCAGTGGAGATGATTCTTGGGGCCCACCAGTGGAGGTGATTCTTGGAATCCACCATTGGAGGTGATTCTTGGAGTTCACCATTGGAGGTGATTCTTGGAGTCCACCATTGGAGGTGATTCTTGGAGTCCACCATTGAAGGTGATTTTTGGGGCCCACCAGTGGAGCTGATTCTTGGGGCCCACCAGTGGAGGTGATTCTGGGGCTCACTAGTGGAATTGATTCTTGGAGCCCACCAGTGGAGTTGAGTCTGGGGCCACCAGTGGAGGTGATTCCTGGAGCCCGCCAGTGGAGGTGATTCTGGAGCCCACCAGTAGAGGTGATTCTTGGTGTCCACCAGTGGAGATGATTCTTGGAGCCCACCAGTGAATCTGAGTCTGGGGCCACCAGTGTATTTGATTCTGAGGCTCACCAGTGGAGTTGATTCTGGAGCCCCCTAGTTGAGTTAATTCTGGGGGCTCACCCTACAGGTATTATATAATATACTCTGCCTCTTGTTTTTTGCCTCTTTCTTTCTGCCACAAGGATGTATATGTAGTTTTAAAGAAACTCCAGGTCTGCCACACTCAGGCGCCCGTAAAGGGATTCCCCTGTTTCTCTGTTGGCCAATCCAAACCTGGGTACAAGATAGAAACTGGTATTCGGTGGGGGGCCCAGATGTTTTGTTTATGGAATAGATAGAAAGCTATGTGACATTTTTTTGGATTATCATTAAGAAGATGTGTGTGTCTCCAATATGGCTGTCTCCAGTTGGCTTACAAAGTCCACAAATAAAAAGCTACAACATAAAAAGAAAAAAAAAGAATAAACGCAGTGGGGAAGATTAAGTAAGGCAGTAAAGCAGAGGTCTCAAACGTATGGTGCACAGGTTACCTGCAGCCCCTGAGGCTGTCATCTGCTGCCCATGGGCACCGGAGCTCCTGACTGCAGGAGGAGGAGGAGCGCCAGTCCTGGCTTTTTAAACCTTTAGATTGCATGATTAATAGCGACGGCAGCATGCAAGGGATTTGACAGAGGAAGGGGTCTCCTTGTGTCCTCCATCGGCACCCCGCTGGATAATCGCAGGTTGCCGATGGTGGCCATGACAGCCTGAGGCCTGACAACAGCGCTTGGTCTGGCTGTTATGTTAGGCTTATACTGTACTGGCGTATTTTTAGATACTATTATAACTTTATACCACATATTGGCTTAGTGTACCCCAAAAATTGTGCAACATTTTTCTACCATTTTTTGCTACCGTATGGGCCACATATATGTAACATGCTGTGCCTGTTTTCTGCCGTGTTGTACGGCCAAAATATTGTCGTGCGCCATGTCCGAAATATTTATAAAAGTTTTGCACCAAAAAAAAAAAAAAAATGCCACCGTCCCACATGCTAGACACTTTTCACTGCGCGAACTCCTAGGGGGTATGTTGCGCCACATTCGTAAGATTAGACACATTTATGAATGGTGCTCGTCAGAATGTGTCGCAAAAAATATTTTCAAAAAGGTGAGGCTGACGCAACACTTGTCTCAGGACACTTTTTGCCACATTGCAGTTTTTCATTTATAGAGTGGTGAGACACTTTCAAACATTTGGAAGAACGATAAACTAACCTACCAAGATATACTGCTGTCAAGTCCGAGACAATTGTAATACATCTGGCCTTGTGTCGCATCCAAAGCCACATCCCTTTCACACAAACCACAGAAGCCTATGATCACAAAGCCACACCTGCTGTTGAACTAGGCACAAAAGTTTTTAATAGTTGTGTAAAATAACAAATGGTTTTTGGTGTAAATTGTGCCAACATTCTAACACAATTGCCATAGTCCCATTATTTCTCTAATTAATAAAACATGAGACATCATTTTTGGTGTATATATATATATATATATATATATATTGTGGCAGAGCAACCTCAGACGGTCGCAGGATTCTGCCACTAGGTGGCGTACAGCAGAAGATCTGCTGCCGACGTGCCACCGAAAACCTGGTTTCGGTGGGGAAAGGCAACCCATCACAAGCCGCATAGTAGCCATACTAGATACACGTCAGTAACCTATGGTTACTGAGGCCAAATGGTTGCCTTTCCCCAACGAAACCAGGTTTTTGGTGGCACGCCGCAGCAGATCTCATGCTGTACGCCACCAAGTGGCAGAATCCTGCGGGCCGTCTGAGGTCGGTCTGCCACAATATATATATATATATTATTATATATATTTATATATATATATTTATATATATTATATATATATATATATATATATATGTAATGTAGGTCAAACAAGTACAAGGTGACAATAACTAACTGTGAGGGCTTACAATCTACAGGAAAGGAGGGAAGAGAAGGACGGAGAGGGGCAGACAGGTTTGTGGAGGGTGTAGTGGCAAAGGGGTTATTGTAGGTTATAGGCTTCTGAAGAGATGGGTTTTCAGGTTACCTTTGAGGCATGTGAGAGTGAGGGAGAGTCTGATGTGTTGGGGCAGTGAGTTCCAGAGTGTGGGGGAAGCACGGGAGAAGTCTTGGAGCCGGTTATGTGAAGAGCCGATAAGAGGAGAGCAGAGAAGAAGGTCCTGTGAGGAGCGGAGGTTGCGTGAGGGGAGATACCTGGAGATTAAGGCAGAGATGTATGGAGGGGAGAGGTTATGGAGAGCCTTATAGGTAAGGGTTAGTAACTTGAACTGGATTTGCTGGGCAATAGGGAGCCAGTGAAGGCATTGGCAGAGGGAAGAGGCAGAGAAGGAGCGAGGAGAGAGGTGGATCAGATGGGCGGCAGAGTTAAGGACAGATTGGAGGGGAGCGAGGGTGCTAGATGGGAGGCCACAGAGAAGGATGTTGCAATAGTCTAGGCGGGAGATGACGAGGGCGTGGACCAGCATTTTTGTGCATTTTGTGCTTTCAAGTTAAGGAATGAATCAATTACAGCCGATAACTGGGGGTCTCAGCACTTTCATACATTGTTATCAACTAGGCAGAGTGTTAGGGAATTGTCCAAAGAGTCACTCGGCCAAAACAAAAGTAATAGAAACGTTCTATCAAGCTGTAACCCTGGTGAGATGTTGGTTTGTCCTATCAGGAAATAGTGGATAACACATCTTGTGTTGTAGGGCACATGACTCCATGGTTCATCTGATAACTGCGCTCGCTGCAATCATGGGACTAGTTAAACTATATGTAAGTGACCCAAAAGCCGAGCTGATATCCCGCCCAGAAGTTGATCCTCTACGACAATAGGAATCAGTGTGTAGTTTAGTTTATGTACGTCAACCATAGACAAGCTGACTCTGCCCGGGGCACACACGCTGCACCCTTCATATATCATATGTGACTACGTTTAAGAAGTTTCATCACAGAGAAAATATTCACAAGTATTCCCCCTTAAATTATAGGCTACAGCCCACAAACAAATAACCCTGCTCGTCAGATTATCCCTCGTAATGATGCCACGTTAGTACCTCCGTAATGGTGGCAGCCATTGTGCCTCTATAATAGTAACAGTCACTGTGCCCCTATAAACTAGCGACAGCCACAATGCTCCTTCTCTAACACTGGACAGTCATAGGGGACATTGGTGGTTCAATAGCAACAGCAGGAACCAATATATGCCACATTGTCTGCACACTTATGCCCACATGGGCAGCAGGGGCAATCGCAAGCCCCTTGACATCCCTTGGGATAACCCAATAGTGTGATTCTGCTATAGTGTATAGCTAAGTATGAAATGTACTTACTGTCTCATTTCTGCTGTTGTCAGAAGATCAGGCCGTGGTATCCTCCACGCCTAGGTTTATCCTATCTGCTTTACACTGCAGCACTGCTTGTTTAGATTAGCTTATTTTGGTTTAAAGGGGTATTCTCTCCACACTTATTAGCTTTGAATGTAGGCAAAGGTACACAAAGACTATTACCAAATACATTGCTGTTCTGATTTTGCTTCCTTTCAGAGTCAGAGCAGTTCTTACCTCCTGCTTGTATACACAGGCTTCCCTAGGTTACCGATCGCCTCTCTCAGCTCTAGCAGTCCTGGCCAGGCTGGTGACAGCACTCCCTGCTGTGTCCTATCAGCAGCACAGAAGCTTGTTTTTGTTTCTTATTAACAAACTTTAACCCTTTCGTGTCCTATACCCTTCTGCCCTGCTGTTTAACCCCTTCCATCACCACTGTCTGTGTAACAAGCTTAGCTAGGAATAGCAGAGCTGGAATGTTAGTCACTGCTGTAGAACTGCCCACAGCCTGAACAGGAAATAGGAGCCTGAAGCTGTGGAACCTCCCACAGCCTGAACAGGAAGTGGGAGCCTGAAACTGCAGAACCACCCACAGCCTGAACAGGAAGTGGAAGCCTGAAGCTGTAGAACTGCCCACAGCCTGAACAGGAAGTGGGACCCTGAAGCTGTGGAACCACCCACAGCCTGAACAGGAAGTGGGAGCCTGAAACTGTAGAGAAATCCACAGCCTGAACAGGAAGTGGGAGCATGAAGCTGTAGAACCTCCCACAGCCTGAACAGGAAGTGGGAGCATGAAGCTGTAGAACTGCCCACAGCCTGAACCGGACGTGAGATTCTGAAGCTGTAGAACCCCCCCACAGCCTGAACAGGAAGTGAGAACCTGAAGCCAAAGTCGAGGCAGCCAGTCATATATGGGGAGTGGCTACCCCCACTTTGACTTTTGCACTCCACCCATCTGTAGAACCGCCCACAGCCTGAACAGGAAATATGAGCCTGCAGCTGTAGAACCACCCATAGCCTCAACAGGAAGTGGGAGCCTGAAGCTGTAGAATTGCCCACAACCTGAACAGGAAAAAGGAGCCTGAAGCTGTAGAACCTCCCACAGCCTGAACAGGAAATAGGAGCCTGAAGCTGTAGAACCGCCCACAGCCTGAACAGGAAGTGGGATTCTGAATCAGTAGAACCCCCCACAGCCTGAACAGGAAGTGGGAGCCTGAAGCCAAAGTAGCGGCAGCCAGTCATATATGGGGAGCGGCTGCCCCCACTTTGACTTTTGCACTCCGCTCATCTGACAGGTTTTTAAAACAATGCGGAGTAGTGGGCACCTATGCTCATTTAAAAAAAAAAAAAAAAAAAACAAAAACTTTTTGAATGTGCAAATCAAACGTTGTTTTTCTTACTAATGGGAATATTCAGGTTTAGATATACAGGAAGACAATGTTTCCTGATCCAGCGGGATAGTATACAGCTGTATCCAATCTAAACAATTCTATGACCCAGACAGGCCATGCATTCAGATTAGTACCTTTATTACACTGATACTTTGGAGCAAACCACAATAAGAGGAGAGGAGACGGAGTTGTACTGCTGATGTACCTAACTCCTAGACTACACAAGTGTAACAGAGCCTTGGCTGTGAGATTTTTGCTGATAGAGACAGAACTTTAGAGTCTTAACAGCAGCACAGAGGATGTCAGTGGACATATTCATCATTTTTTCAATGCATTCTCAATTGTTTTTAACACCCGCTTTCATCCGCAGGCCAAGAACGATTTGGGAACATGACCCGGGTCTACTACAGAGAAGCTGTAGGAGCATTCATCGTCTTTGATGTTACGAGGCCGGCGACCTTTGAGGCTGTAACAAAGTGGAAAGAGGATTTAGACTCAAAATTGACTCTCTCTAATGGCTTGCCAGTTTCTGCAGTACTTCTAGCCAACAAATGTGACCAAGGCAAAGATGGCTTTAAAAACACCTGCAGCAAAATGGACCAGTTCTGCAAGGAGCACGGCTTTGTCGGCTGGTTTGAAACCTCAGCAAAGGTAAGTGCGCCAAAGATCATGGTACATAAAGTTATTCTAATATATTACTGGCCACACTCACTGTCAATGTACCACTGCCCATTTTACAACTTACCACAGCTAATTACTAATACAGGCAGTCCCCGGGTTACGAATAGAACAGGATAGGGACTGTAAGTTTGTTCTTAAGTTGTATATAAGTCGGAACAGGTGTATTTATTAAATGTAACTCCAGCACAAAAGTTTTTTTTTTTAGTTTTGGATAGTGCAGGGAAGGGTTTTTACATTTGTTTTTCTGTCTGTGTCCCTGTTAAGAAGATTTCACCTCATTTTCACCTCATGTGCTGCTGTGGCATGCTGGAACGTATAGTTCCACAGCTACTATCTGCTGTGTTACATGGAACTTCAAGTGCCAGCATGCCCCATAAGTCTCCGTTTGTAACTAGTTGATGGATGTAAGTCGGAACGGTGTAAGTCGAGGACCGCCTGTACAGATAAACTTCTTTAAGACAACCAAAATATCATTGGATAAGTCTTCTAAAACGGTGTTCCTCTCAAAAAAGCATCCAATATAGCAATGCAGCTGGTTAGACCAACCACACTAGGGTGACCTTCAGTCCTATAGTCAATAAAAACTCTCCAAAAAGATTAAAGGGGTACTCCATATTTAGGCTTCTAAGACTTTATAGGACTATAATATTGATGATTAATCCTTAGATTGGAGGTTGGGGGTTCAGATCAACGCCGATCAGCTGATTGAAAGCGCTATGTTCCCTTTGTTGTTTAAAAAGCGCAGTGCTGTATATGTGGTGGTTGCTGTGCCTGCAACTCACTGGAATAGCACTATGCTATTTTAAGTTGCAGTACCAGGCACTGCCACAGCCAGATATACGGCACTGTGCTAGGTAAACCACTTTAAAGGGAATTTATTATTAGGAAACGGTCTATTGTATAAACCACTATTTTGTGTTAAACATCTTTTTAAAGAAGTTTTATTTTTTTTTATTTTCTGTCAGTATATTTAAAAAAAAAATCTGAAATCCAGCACTTTTCACTCTGGTCATTTTCTGATGACACATTCCCTTTAATGTTCGGCTTATAGAAAAAAAGCTCAATTGCCTGTTCCCCGTAGCTAGCTACAAAAGAAGGAGGGGTATATTTACAGAGCAGAAATCATCTGGGGTACAATGGATAGACACTGCCACTCCTCATGTGTATGTGGCAATACTTCTGGCCATAACATGACTTGTATATGACATTTTTACAAGTTTTCCCCTCTGCAAGCTCCATCTCTAGTTGTTGACCCTGAGTGTATGGGAGATATCATAGCAGATATACACTGCCCACACATACATAGCTAAGGGAGTAAGATTTCCTCTTCTATCAGTAGCATACCCATAGAAGCATCATCATCACAGGGCGTCATAGAGCAGTAATGAGCAGTGTAAGCTATGAATCAAGTACTGGGATGAAATAAAACACTTACTAGAACTGTCTTTGTATGTCCGCCTCTGTCTCATCGGCCACTCCTCCTTCACCCCCTTACCTCTCCATAGACTCCTATGGGAAGTTATGGGGTTGTCCATATTCGAAAAAACCATAATATTATGCTCCATGGGCCCCATCTACTTCCAGTCCCCAATTCCAGCGCCGACTCTTTCTCTTTATACTTTATCACTTCTGAACGGGCATATGACCGCTACAGCTGCTGATTGACTGTAGGGGTATGTTCACAGGGCGTAATTGCGAGGCGCATTTTGGCACTTATTTGCGTTCCTGAAATGGAGAGGTATGAATTACGTCCGTCTTCCCCGGCATACAATACGCATGTATTGTAAGCCGGGTGAGAGAAGTGACATGTCTGGGCGCTTACGCGCTGTGGATAATGGAAGTGAATAGGACCCTCAAAGTTTTAAGTATGGCCTGAGAATACATGTCCTTAGGCAGGCCTACCGAGATCCCTAACTGCCCAACACCCATGTTCTATCACACACACCTCCGTCACTCCCTACACTTGGGCACTCATAGGCACTTATCTGTATATAGATGTACTGTCCGTATATGGATCCATGTATCTGTATATAGCTGTCATGTCTGTATATAGAAGTCTTGTCTGGGTGGCAGGCTCATTCACATTTTATGTAAACCACCCCATATTTATGAAACATGGCTGGACCATTGTGTAAACCAAGCACTTCTCACCCTTTGTCTCACCCATACATTCTAATAGATTGTAAGCTCTTGCGAGCAGGGCCCTTGCACCTTGTGTCTCATCTGTAAGTGGCTTTTTACTGTGTAACATTTGGTTTTGTCTGTACTTATACCCTCTATATTGTAAAGTGCTGCGGAATATGTTGCCGCTATATAAAGATTATTATTATTCTATCCATAAGACATAGTAAAGTGATTACATTCAGCTTTATATGGAACTCCCAGTGAAGTGCAGCCACTTATTAATTCTGAACAGGGAATTTTGGGGACACATTTTCGAGGAAGCTACGTTCCCCAGGGGGAGGACCCGCACCTATAAGATATTTACAGAATGTCCTATCAATATGCCATAAACGCCTGACATAGGAAAATCCCTTTAAGTTCAGGACTCTGACTTGGCCATTCAAGTTGATTTCCTCTTGCACTTTGAGTCGTCTTGTTCCATCACCCAACATCTCTTGGGTTTGAGGTCATAGAATGCTGCCCTTATATTCTCCTAAACCACGGTGCCCCCTCCAGCATCCTTCACAAGTGGATGAGGTCCTGGTGTGGGTGTGCAGTATTCTTTCTCTTCTCCAAGAATAGTGTTCTGCCTTTGTGCTAAAAAGCTTTGTGTCAGCTTTGTGTCCATCATGGGACATCCGGGTTGTCTTGGGCAAACTTGAGAAGAGTCACCATATTTTCTTTCTACAGCAGCAGCTTCCTTTGTTCTTTCCTTGCATGAACACCATTAATCTGTAGCTTTAGGTCCTTTGTTGTTCCCCTTGGGTTCTTTCTCACCTCCTTCAGGTTTCCCCATGGTGCTCTTGGAATAATTTTAACAGATTGTCCACTCCTAAGCAGAGTATAAACAATCCTGAATTTTCTCCATTTGTAGACTGTCTAGCTGTGGCTTCATGTCCACCCTGATCTTTAACTTTTGTAGCCTTCCCCAGCTGCATAGGGGTCTGTAACACATCCTCTAAGGCAGGGGTCTGCAATGTTGGTTCTCCAGCTGTTGGGAAACTACATCTTCCATCATGCCCACTGATATAGATGATATAAATGCATGATGGGAGTTGTAGTTTCCCAACAGCTGGAGAGCCGACGTTGCAGACCCCTGTTCTAAGGTTTTCCAAAAGTTGTTTGCATTGAGGCCTGGTTCACACTAACCAATCTGTCCAGATAAGAACCAATTTGTCAGTAACCTGGCTTTGTGTTCTCTAATTTAAAAGGCAAAGTACCCATGAACCCTGCACTCAGGGGCGGGACTATGGGTAGGCGAACAAAGGCCGTCGCCTCGGGCGCCTCCCTCTGCCTGCCACTAGGGGGCGCAGGCATGGAGCCGGCTCTGTAGCCAGCGCCATACATTGCAGCACTGCCGGCTGTCTCTATACAGCCGGCAGCTAAGTGGATTCCCTCCGCCCCCCTCCTTCCTCCCGGCGCCGGAGGGGAGGGGGAGGTGGGGGGTCGGGAAGCTGACAGGGGCGACTGTGCAGGGGACGAGTTCGGCGAGATTACAATCCATCTCTCCTAACATGTCTGCACTCTGCGACAGCTTCCTGTCACATGCGCGCCCAGTGTATGCTGGGAAGGGTGGGCGGAGCTTCGACCCATTGTCCCCAGCGGAGCAGTCAGAGCTGAAGACAGAAGACTGCAAGTGCTCACTAGGACAGGTGAGTGGTTAACTGTGTGTGGGGTGGGGGGAATTACTGCTGGGGGGCTATCATTGAAAGGGGGGAGCTATCATTGAAAGGGGGGAGCTGTCATGGAGGGTGTGGGAGCTGTCATGGAGGATGGGGGAGCTGTCATGGAGGGTGGGGGAGCTGTCATGGAGGGTGGGGGAGATGTCATGGAGGATGGGGGAGCTGTCATGGAGGGTGGGGGAGCTGTCATGGAGGGTGTGGGAGATGTCATGGAGGATGGGGGAGCTGTCATGGAGGATGGGGGAGCTGTCATGGAGGATGGGGAGCTGTCATGGAGGATGGGGAGCTGTCATGGAGGGTGTGGGAGCTGTCATGGAGGGTGGGGGAGCTGTCATGGAGGATGGGGGAGCTGTCATGGAGGATGGGGGAGCTGTCATGGAGGATGGGGCAGCTGTCATGGAGGGTGTGGGAGCTGTCATGGAGGGTGGGGGAGCTGTCATGGAGGGTGGGGGAGCTGTCATGGAGGGTGTGGGAGCTGTCATGGAGGGTGTGGGAGCTGTCATGGAGGGTGTGGGAGCTGTCATGGAGGATGGGGGAGCTGTCATGGAGGGTGGGGGAGCTGTCATGGAGGGTGGGGGAGCTGTCATGGAGGGTGGGGGAGCTGTCATGGAGGATGGGGGAGCTGTCATGGAGGGTGGGGGAGCTGTCATGGAGGGTGGGGGAGCTGTCATGGAGGGTGGGGGAGCTGTCATGGAGGGTGTGGGAGATGTCATGGAGGGTGGGGGAGCTGTCATGGAGGGTGTGGGAGCTGTCATGGAGGGTGTGGGAGCTGTCATGGAGGGTGTGGGAGATGTCATGGAGGGTGTGGGAGATGTCATGGAGGGTGGGGGAGCTGTCATGGAGGGTGGGGGAGCTGTCATGGAAGATGGGGGAGCTGTCATGGAGGATGGGGGAGCTGTCATGGAGGGTGTGGGAGCTGTCATGGAGGGTGGGGGAGCTGTCATGGAGGGTGGGGGAGCTGTCATGGAGGGTGGGGGAGCTGTCATGGAGGGTGTGGGAGCTGTCATGGAGGGTGTGGGAGCTGTCATGGAGGGTGTGGGAGCTGTCATGGAGGGTGTGGGAGCTGTCATGGAGGATGGGGGAGCTGTCATGGAGGGTGTGGGAGCTGTAGTGGGAGAGGGGGGATAGTGAGATGGGGGAGCTGTAGTGGGAGAGGGGGGATAGTGAGATGGGGGAGCTGTAGTGGGAGAGGGGGGATAGTGAGATGGGGGAGCTGTAGTGGGAGAGGGGGGATAGTGAGATGGGGAGCTGTAGTGGGAGAGGGGGGATAGTGAGATGGGGGCTGTAGTGGGAGAGGGGGGATAGTGAGATGGGGGAGAGGGGGGATAGTGAGATGGGGGAGCTGTAGTGGGAGAGGGGGGATAGTGAGATGGGGGAGCTGTAGTGGGAGAGGGGGGATAGTGAGATGGGGGCTGTAGTGGGAGAGGGGGATAGTGAGATGGGCTGTAGTGGGAGAGGGGGATAGTGAGATGGGAGCTCTAGTGGGAGAGGGGAGCTATAATGAGAGAGGGGCATTATTCAGGGAGAAGGGAAGTAATGCAGGCCGCGCAATATGATCCTAGGGAGTATAGGCCACAGCACAATCTTCAGGGGGTTTACCCCCAGAAGATTGTGTCTGTAAGTTGTGACCTATACCCCCTCTCCCATCCCTGCCCCTATCACCCCATAAACTACCCACCACCTCCCCCTATCACTCTATAGCTCCCATCTCCACCTATAAGCCCATAAACCTCACACTGCTTGTCACCCAATAGCCTCCCACCTCCACCTACCACCCCATCTGTCACCCCTTAACCAACTCACCTCGAATCTTTAACCCCATAGCCCCCTCATGCCCATCTATCAGTCTCTATGTTTTGGTGATATGTGTTCTTGATATGTTGGTTTTTTTATGTGTTTGTTTAGCATTATCTTTGATAGTATTGGTCTTGCTATACTGTTTTGTGCAGTAACAGTATGGTGATAATATTTTCTGCTTGTATAGCGGTATTATGTGGTGACTGTATCAGCATTATCCAGAGACATCATCTGTAGAAAACTGTCTTTATAACTATTTGTATAGGTTTTTCATTCACAACATATTATTCTATATAAATACAATCTAAGTGACCCTACTAACTCCTTTGCGTGTTGAATTGTGGTTTTTTTGGGGAGGAGGGTGCAGGCAGTGTGTGCTAGGTTAGGGCTTGGGATTTTTTTTTTTGAGCGGTGGCGGGTGGAGGTGGGTGGGGGGGGGGGGCATTGGCCTCCGTGCCTAGGGCACCAAAATGCCTTGTCCCGGCCCTGCCTGCACTGCTAATCTCATTTCCTTACCTGAAACACCTTGTGCCAGTTACTTTTTTGAGAACCAATTAACAAAAATGTTGACAAAGTCTTCCCCCTGCCCTGTGGATGTGTATTCAATGTGCTCCGTAAATGTAATGAACAGTGCAATTGCTTGAGAGTTATTAGTTTAGTTAGTGTTTGTCTGTAATTGTGATCTAAATCACAATTAAACTACATTTAATATGTAATCAATGCAAAAATAAAAATTAATCCAAACGGTTCACTGACATTTACCCCTGCTCTGTGGATGTTTATGCAACATGGACAGTACAACTATCTATGAGTTATTAGTTTAGTTACATTGTGTTTGTCTATGATTGTGACTTAGATACAATCAGAATACAATTTATGAGTGATCAAAGTAGAAATAAAGGTAATTCCTAAGGATTCATTTACATTTCCCCCCGTTCTGTGGATGTTTACTCAACATCTTAAAGAGAACCTGTCACCTGGTTTATGCCCCCCCTTGCTGAGGGCAGCACAAGCTAGTGTCAGACCTGCTGTTTCCAGCGCTGTGTCCCTTATTCTGTAAGATGCTGGAGTTTTCATGTATTTAATGCCCAAATCTGCAGTTTTCAGCCAGAAAAGAGTCATATAAAGAGTCAGTTTTTTTTTCAAACCTCGCCCACCTAAGTCTAGCCCCGCCCATCTCGACTGATGAACCTTTTACTTTGAATAGGTAGAAACATGAGAATAACTGCCAGATGGGCGGTGCCAACACCTGCTCATGAATAAGATTTGAGGGGTAAATGCTCTAAAACTACAGCATCTTACAGAATAAGGGACACAGCGCTGGAAACAGCAGGTCTGACACTAGCTTGTGCTGACCTCAGCAAGGGGGGCATAACCTATGTGACAGGCTCCCTTTAAATAAAGACATGGGCTGTACAGCTATCTGTGAGTTATAAGTTTAATTAGATTGTGTTTGTCTATGATTGTGACTTGGATACAACCAGAACACAATTTATGAGCGATCAAAGTAGAGATAAAGGTAATTCCAAAGGATTCACTTACATTTCTCCCTGTCCTGTGGATGTTTACTCAACATCTTCAATAAAGACATGGACAGTACAACTGTCCGTGAGTTACTAGTTTAGTTAGATTGTGTTTGTCTATGGATGTGACTTAGATCAGGCCACATTTTATCTGTAATCGATGCAAAAATAAGGGTTCACTTACTTTTTTTGCTTCAAGCTTTTTATTTCATACCTCATACTTATTGCAATGTGGGGAAACATTTTTTTTTAACACTTACATCTCTTCACCTGACCCTTTTCATTGTGCTTTTTCACAAAATTTTCCTCCTAACTTGCTACTTTAGTTGAATTAATTTAGTAATAACAAAGTTTTAAACATTTTTAATATTTGCAAGCATCATTAAGTTCAGCTCCAGTGGTGGGAAGAGTCAATTAACAGCTCGGCACAGGATCAGAGCTTCATACTTATTAGTAATGGAAGGTGGGGGGAAGGGTGGGCTTTCAAAATAACAATAAAAACATAGAACCCAAGGACAAACGTCCTTTTTTCAGATCTGAACCGTGGAGCATTGGTCCATTCTCCATGGATCGGAACACCAACCGTACAATGGAGAGTACAGAGAATACGAGCTAGAGCGTGCGGCTTATATGTAGATACTCGGATACCTCCTGCTTATTCATAAGATGAGATGAGATTATAAACAGACAAGGTTCATTTGCAAAAGTTAAAATGCTTGAATGGAAACACTATGAACAATTGGGCTGGCAATTAACTAAGCAGGATGGAGTCCATTATACTTCAAATGCATTTGTTTTTTTGCAGCTTTAGGGTATGTTCACACGGCTTATTTAGCCCCGTATTTCAGCGGGCAATTTCGGCGTGTATTGCGCTTTATATGCGGCAAAATGTGCACCGCAATTACGGTAATTCATAATGCTCATAGAGAGCTATGGATTATGCATCATCCCCCTGTGCATACAATACGATACAACACACCGCGAACAATGCGTGTCAATGGGGCCGGGCGACTGCTGTAGTTGAAAAAAGACATGTATCCATCAAGTTCAACCGAGGGTGGGTAAAATGTGGATGAAGGGAGGGAGACAAGGATTTCAGGCCCAGCCTCCCCACTGGTGACTGCCCTGAAACCCACAAGGCAAGAACCAATCTGCTCCAGTGGAGACCCCATCTCTGACCCCAGAGCCGCCACCAGCCAGGACCCAGAATTTTACATAGCTACGTATGTATTAATATTCTTTAGTTTCAGGTAATTATCTAACTCTTTTTTTTAAAACTCCCAACTGTTCCTGCTGTGACCAGCTCCACAGGCAGCTATTCCACAGATTTACAGTTCTTACAGTGAACGCTTTTCTTCTCTGGAGATTGAATCCTTTTTTTCTCCAGCCGAAGGGAATGTCCCATTGTCTTTTGAGGGGGTTTTACATGAAATAATTTTTCCCCATACTTTTTTAGGGACCATTTATATATTTATATAAATTAATCATGTCCCTCCAGAGCCGTCTTTTCTCAAGACTAAATAAGTTCAATTCTATTACCTCATGGGATACCTCATGGGTCGTAAAGTCTTTTAAGTGATCCAAGCACTTTCCTTAGAAGCCAAAATTACATCTACATTTCCCAAGTGAGCCAAGTTGATTCTTGGGGTCTACCAGTGAAGTTGATGCTTGGGACCCATTAGTGAATTTGATCCTTGGGACTTGAGATTTCTCAAAAATTCGATTCGGCTAATTCATAGAATTTTTCCCAAAAATTCGGTTTGTTTAGAATGTATACGCGACAAATCGCGTTAACAAATAGCTGTTTCCAGGCTGCACAAAGCCTGCAGGGTGCTGTAGAACATTGTGCCATGCTTAAATATGCATAGGGAGCGTCGTTTGGTCTTCATACAATGCTGTGTTTTAGTATGACACGCACATGACTGCCGCCTCACTTAGAATCGCTTCACATTTCACTTCTCTGGGCAGTTACAGGGGCAAAACTGACCAAATAACTGAAGTGAGAACGAAGCCTGACAGGGTAATGTCATCGCCAGCTAGAAAGATCCGAGCTGAGGGCCAAGATCCCACTATAGCGTCAAAGAGTGCAATCCATTTACATCATCATCAGACGATTCCACAGATTATGACAGAACCTGCTCTGTTAAACGCTGATACATGTAGCGCTACAAAGAGTTACTTTTTTCACTTATTGTGGTGAACTATCTTTGAAATACAGTGGGCGACATGTATGAATCTCTCCACGTCGGGGCGCACCTTTCCGCCAGTTTTCCGGCGAAATCTGTGCCTGATTTATGTCTGCGCCGGGGCCCGCTCATACATTCCATGTAAAGTCCGCCTCGCCAGAGTGTGAGGCGCAGTGCTTGACTTAGGCGCAGTGCGGCGCTGCGCCTATGATTCGCCGGCCGAGGTAGTGCACTCATACATGCGGGGAATATTCCGCCGCGCCTCGCCAGTGTGTGGGGCGCAGCGCGGGGACTTAGGCGCAGTGTGGGACTGCGCCTAAGATTCGCCATCCGAGGAGGTGCGCTCATACATGCGGGGAAAAGTTCCCTGCGCCTCGCCAGTGTGTGGGGCACAGTGCGGGGACATGGGCGCAGTGCGGGGACATGGGCGCAGTGCGGGACTGCGCCTCACATGTATTCCGACTCGGAGACAGGCTGGGAAAACAGCGAGAAATCATAAAAGATGTCCTTCGGGAGTATGAATAAAAAATCGCCTTTATAAAGGCGGAAAATATTATCAGAAAAGAGCTCAAACCTCAAAAATAAAAAAATAATAAAAAAAAAAATCACTTTCCAATATCCTAATTCAAGAATTAGGATATTGGAAATTGCCGGGAAATACAGTAAATCAAATTCTGTAAGCTATTCTCATTGGTCAGCAGAAGCCAGCCAATCAGAATAGGAGCGACAGTGAACCATTATATCCTATGGAGAACTATTGACCAATCAAAATCAAAGGCGGGGACAGTTCAAAATACAGTAAAAATGCAGAAAAGAGCTGTTTGGCGAGCTAGCGGGGGCTTGGCTATCTCGGCCAATCAGAATAGGAGCGACAGGACCCATTATATCCTATGGAGAAGTATTGACCAATCAGAATAGGAGCGACAGAAGAACCATTTATAACCTATGGAGAAGTTTGGACCAATCAAAATGAAAGGCGGGACAGTTTCAAAATACAGTAAAAATGCAGAAAAGAGCTGATTGGTTGAGCTAGCGGGGGCTTGGCTATCCCGGCCAATCAGAGCGCGAGCTACTTGTCCCATTGTAGTCTAAGGAGAGATCGGCGCAATGCAATCTCGGCTCTCAGCGCCGTGCGGCATGGAGTATGAATAAAGAAATCGTTTTTATTAGTTGTAAAATATTCTCTGAAAAAGAGCTCAAACATTCTATAAACATAAATCAATTCTATCCCGAACAACGCGTTTGTCGCCGAGACCGGCGCTACATAAGGAATTGGGATATAGAGAATTGCCGGGAAATACAGTAATTCAAAATCGGTACGCTATTCTGATTGGTCGGCATAAACCAGCCAATCAGAATAGGAGCGACAAAGACCCATTATATCCTATGGAGGAGAATTGACCAATCAGAATAGGAGCGACAAAGACCCATTATAAGCTATGGAGGAGAATTGACCAATCAGAATAGGAGCGACAAAGACCCATTATATCCTATGGAGAAGTTTTGACCAATCAAAATCAAAGGCGGGACAGTTCAAAATACAGTAAAAATGCAGAATAGAGCTGATTGGTTGAGCTAGCGGGGGCTTGGCTATCTCGGCCAATCCAGAGCGCGAGCCACTTCTCCATTGTAGTCTATGGAGAGATCGGTGCAATGCAATCTCCGTGCTCAGCGCCGTGCGGCATGGATTATGAATAAAGAAATATTTTTATTAAGAGTGAAAACATTATCAGATAAAGAGCAGAACCCTTCTATACAAATAAAGCAGTTAAATCCCGAACAACGCGTTTGTCGCCGAGACCGGCGCTACATAGGGAATTGAATAGAGAGAATTGCCGGGAAATACAGTAATTCAAATTGCTTTAAAACTCTTCTGATTGGTCGGCATAAACCAGCCAATCAGAATAGGAGCGACAGTGGCCCATTCTAACCTATGGAGGAGTATTGACCAATCAGAATAGGAGCGACAGGGACCCATTCTTAACCTATGGAGAAATATTGACCAATCATATTCAAAGGCGGGACAGTTCAAAATACAGTAAAAAGGCAGAAAGAGCTGATGGTTGAAGCGGCGGGGGCTCGTCCAGCTTAGCCAATCAGGGGCGCGAGCTACTTTCTCAGAGTTCTATGGGAAAAGAATTGCAGAGCGAGCTCTGTTTTTGATTGGCTAAGTTAAAAGAGGCGCGGTTATTTTGACCAATGGGAGAGCGAGCGACGCTCTTATGGGTTTTCTAATGCAATCTGAAATAAAACTTTACATGGCAGAAATCAAATGATAAGACTCCAGAAGTTGTCCCGATGTGTATATAAAATGATCAATAATATGGGGGTAACGAAAAAAAATATTAATTCAATAAAATCATGTTTATTTCTTTATTTTCGTTAGCCAAGGATCAATAGTATGGGTGCAACGAAAATAAAGAAATAAACATGATTTTATTGATTTAATTTTTTTTTTCTTTACCCCCCATATTATTATTCATTTTATATACACATCGGGACAACTTCTGTAGTTTTATCATTTGATTTCGGCCATGTACAGTTTTATTTCAGATTGCATTAGAAAACCATAGGAGTGTGCTCGCTCTCCCATTTTGGTCCAAATAACCGTGCCTCTTTTAAGTTATCCAATCACAAACAGAGCTCGCTCTGCATTTCTTTTCCCATAGAACTCTATGAGAAAGTAGCTCGCGCTCTGATTGGCTAAGCTGGACGATCCCCCGCCGCTTCAACCAATCAGCTCTTCTCTGTCTTTTTACTGTATGTTGAACTGTCCCGCCTTTGATATATTGATTAATTTTCCATAGGTAGATGGGTCCCTCACTCTTTCTGATGGTCAATTTCCTCCATAGGTTTGAATGGGCCACTGTCGCTCCTATTCTCATTGGTCGGCATAAACCAGCCAATCAGAATAGCTTAAACAATTTGAATTACTGTATTTCCCGGCGATTCTCTCTATTGCAATTCCCTATGTAGCGCCGGTCTCGGCGACAAACGCGTTGTTCGGGATTTAACTGATTTATTTTTAGAGAAGGTTTCAGCGCTTTATCTGATAATGTTTTACACTTAATAAAAATGATTTTTTTATTCATACTCCATGCCGCACGGCGCTGAGAGCCGAGATTGCATTGCGCCGATCTCTCCATAGACTACAATGGGAGAAGTAGCTCGCGTTCTGATTGGCTGGGATAGCCAAGCCCCCGCTAGCTCAACCAATCAGCTCTTTTCTGCATTTTTACTGTATTTTGAACTGTCCCGCCTTTGATTCTGATTGGTCAATAGTTCTCCATAGGTTTTAATGTTTCACTGTCGCTCCTATTCTGATTGGCCAGTTTATGCCGACCAATGAGAATAGCTTTCAGAATTTGAATTACTGTATTTCCCGGCAATTTCCAATATCCTAATTCTTAAAATTGGGCCGTTCTAGTTTTTTGAAAAGTGATTTTTTTTTAATTATATTTTATTTTTGAGGTTTGTGCTCTTCTATGAGAATGTTTTCCGCCTTTATAAAGGAGATTTTTCGGAATCATACTCCATGCTGCACGAGCTGAGCGCCAAGATTTCTCTTGCGATCTTCTATGCTTCCTCGCATGTTCTGTTCTCGCTTCACTTCGCCTCCGCCGGAGCATTTAGACCAAAATAAACCAGATCTGACTGTCGGAGCCTCCGAGCGCTGCATTGCGCCGCACTTTGCCGACTCGCAATCGTACATGCCATGGAGTTTTCGAGCGCGCCGCGTCACGGCCTGGAATGCCTACACCGCGCCCACACCGCGCCCATTGCACGTCCCTTCATGCGAGGCGCAGCTGAAAGTGGCGAACGCTGAGCCTAACACCGCATCCCTGCGTCGACAGGGGGGATTCGGGAAAGGGGAGCCGTGTTCGCAAAAAACAGGCGAAAAGCCCGATCATACATGTCGCCCAGTGTGTGTATTTCTCACATACACACATCTGCATTACAGACAGGTTATTATTTTGGGATCTTGTTCGCCAAAGAGTTACTTTTTCACTTATAAGGTGAAACACCTTTGAAATGCATGGGTATATGAAGAATCTGTGGGCAGAAAGTGAAGCGTGGCCAGGGATGTTGGCACCACAGCCCTGCGTCAAAATATGCAGCGTCACCATCCAGTGGCCTGGGAGAAACGTGTCTCAGATGAGGTGGTCCATCCTCAACCAATTGTGTCTTTGGAGAAGCCGTAAGGCCAGCATGACATGGTCCTTGGTTTGCATCAGGATTTTCTGATGAGAGGTAGCCAAAAGCAGGAGTGGATACAAAACACAGAAGACATGCAAATATTCCATTTACTTGGTATCTCTTCTTTGGATCAACCCCTGTTTCTTTTTGGCTTTAGCAATACTGATGGATTATTGACCGAAGCGGACACTGAAGGATCAAAGGAAAGGCAACATAATCAGTGATATCAATGCAAAATTACTGCCAACACCCTCTCCACTCTTTCGAGGGGGGGGGGGGGGGGCTCTACATGTATCAGCATTTAACAGAATCGCCACAATAAGTGAAAAAATTAACTGTTTGCCACAGAGAGCAATATCCCAATAGACTAAACTGGATGGATTTGAGATGTGTGTATGAGAGAAATAGGGCAATACACTACGTGGGAATCCCTAAAGAAGCATTTATGCTATCTATCATACATGAAAAAACTTTGAGACTCTCGGTTCACATATTTTGATCAAAAGATGTTTAAGCTGCCCACGACTTTCAACGTGATCTCAAAATCGGGCAGTCCTATCCTATCTTTACCTCTAAATCGAGCCAATTTAGGCCTCCCAACCGGGTCAACCGACCTCCATTATTCAGAGAGAAAAAATAAAAAACACCCACCTGCAAGCTGCCCTTCTTATGACAGCCTGTGAGAGTGGGCGGGGACAGAAACCCAAAATGGAAGCACCCCTTCCTTCCCATATAGGTTAAAATCAATGTACACCAAGTATAACGTATGTTTCTGCACACAAAAACATCTCTGAAAAAACGTATGCAAACCTGGGTGCCACTGGCAGGGCTGCGGCACACATGTAATTATACATGTACACACACAGACCGCCGCCAGCGGCACATCACTGCAAAAAGGGCAATACACTACGTGGAAATCCCTAAAGAAGCATTTATGCTATCTATCATACATGAAAAACTTTGAGACTCTCGGTTCACATATTTTGATCAAGCTGCCCACGACTTTCAACGTGATCTCAAAATCGGGCAGTCCTATCCTATCTTTACCTCTCAATCGAGCCAATCAGGCCTCCCACGGGGTCACCCGAACACCATTAATCAGAGGGAAAAAAAGAAAAAACACCCAACCCGCAAGCTGCGCTTCTTATGACAGCCTGTGAGAGTGGGCGGGGACATAAACCCAAAATGTAAGCACCCCTTCCTTCCCATATAGGTTAAAAACAATGTACACCAAGTATAACGTATGTTTCTGCACACAAAAACATCTCTGAAAAAACGTATGCAAACTGGGTGCCACTGCAGGGCTGCGGCACACATGTAATTATTACATGTACACACACAGACCGCCGCCAGCGGCACATCACTGCAAAAAGGGCAATACACTACGTGGAAATCCCTAAAGAAGCATTTATGCTATCTATCATACATGAAAAAACTTTGAGACTCTCGGTTCACATATTTTGATCAAAAAAATGTTTAAGCTGCCCACGACTTTCAACGTGATCTCAAAATCGGGCAGTCCTATCCTATCTTTACTCTTAATCGAGCCAATCAGGCTCCACCGGGTCAACCGACTCCATTATTCAGAGAGAAAAGATAAAAAACACCCAACCTGCAAGCTGCCCTTCTTATGACAGCCTGTGAGAGTGGGCGGGGACAGAAACCCAGGTTGACCCGGTGGGAGGCCTGATTGGCTCGATATTGCCACAGTAGCAATATCCCCCCAAAAAAACGCTGGTTCAGGAACAGGTGTGTATATGGCTACCTGTCTACACATGTCATTGAGGGTATTCCTTTCTTCCTCCCATTGTTCTTTGCCCCATGTCACGCCATTTGCTCGTGGCCATTTTAGATTCTATACCACGAATCGCCAGGAAATTCGGCTTCGTTCAGAATAAAATTTTTCCTGAAATTCTACTTGGGACCCATCAGTAGAGTTGATTCTTGGGATCCACCAGTACAGTTGAACCTAAGGGCCCATCAGTAGAGGTGATTCTTGGGGCCCAACAGTGAAGTTAAACCTAGGAGCCCACTAGTGTAGTTTATTCTTGGTTACCACCAGTGTCGATCAACCCTGGTGGCCACCAGTGGAGTTGATTCTTGGAGCCCACTAGTGGAGATGATTTTTGGGGTGACCAGTGGAGTTGATTCTTGGGGCCCACCATTGGAGTTGAACATAGGGGCACACCAGTGGAGCTGATTTTTGGGGCCCATCAGTGGAGTTGATTCTTAGTGCCCACCATTGGAGTTGAACATAGGGGCCCACCAGTGGAGTTGATTTTTGGGGCCCATCAGTGGAGTTGATTCTTGTGGCCCACCAGTGGAGCTGAACCTAGGGACCCAGCAGTGGAGTTGATTCTTGAGGCCCACTAGTGGAGATGACTATTGAGACTGCATATATATGGTGCCAATAAATACTACACTTCAGCCCGCAAAAAACAAGCCCTCACTCAGGCCCATAGATAGAAAAAAATTGGCTGCAGAAAATGGCGTTGCAGAGCAAATCTAAAAAATAAAGAGTACAAAAAAATTACAAATAAAAATTGGTATCTCAGGAATGTTACCAACCTGAAAAATACAGATAAAATGTCATTCATATCAGACAGTGAGCTATATAAAGATGTAATCCCCACACAAAATGGTGCGCTCGTGTTTTCTTTCACATCCCAGCCCGCAAAGATTTTTTTTTGGTTTCCCAGTACATTATATGGTATCTCCAGTACATTATATGGTATGGTCAATGGAACCATTAAAAAGTATGTCTTGTTCTGCAAAAAGACAAGCCCTGAAAAGTTACGGTAGTTGGGAGGAGGGGAAGAGGAAGCGAATGTAACCTAAACAAAAATAGCTGGAAGGGGTTAAAGGCTGCAGACCGGTAGATAATCCTTCTCACTCTTAGTGCCCCGGACGTTTCACCTCTGTAGTACCAGTTGGATAAGGGTAACTGTTGCGGAGATTATGGCGAGTGCACTTACAGGTAGCGGTCAATTTTCTGGAGAGTTCTCATCTGGAGGCGGTTCGGCTGTAGAAGATTTCACATTGCTTGATGCTGGTATAAGCTTGTAGAGACACAGCTGATTTTGACAGTGCCCCCGTCCATCACTAACAGTCTGTACAAATCTCCTGACTATCCTAATTTTTATATTCTGCAAAATGGACTGTCATGGTTCACGCTGCAGACCCTGCCATGGGCCATCGCAGTGCCTGTGTCTCCACTGCAGCTCCCGGTATGGGGATTGCGGCGCCCAGTGTCCCCGCTTCTTGTTACTCACCTGTCCCAGCTCCTGTCCATGCCTGCCGGCAGATAGGCGGAGAGCTTCCTCCAGCTCCCTGGCGTCCGATGCACGCACGAACGCCCTCTAGAGGTGCACAGAAATACTCTGTATTTAAAGGGACAGTGTACCAACTTCCTGCTCTGTTACCTGTGACCCATGGCTACTTAAGTAACTCCCTGTCCTTGCTCCTGGTCAATTCTTGGTGTTCATCCTAGAAGCCTGACCCCTGTTTGCTGTGCTGACTTAACCCTTGCATCACCCATGAACTGCGTTAACCCTGCGCTGTCCAGCGCACCTGGATCCTGCTGTTCTTGACGTTGTACCAATCTGCTACTACCTGCTGTTACCTGCTGCTGTATCTAGTCCATTACCTGTCTTGGAATCTGCTACCTGTCTCTGGCTACACCTGCTGCGACCTGTCCCCATTTCTGGTGTTCCTGTCCTGCACTTCGGCTACCATTGTGAGTTATACCATCTACGCTCACGGTGGCCCAGAGGATCTGCTATACATGGTGTTTCTAACCACCTGCGTTAGAAAATGTGACACGGACATAACAGAGGTCAAAACAGGGGTGAAGCTTATGTGAATATGGTCAAAAGTGGAAGATACTGGGAGACGTTGGGGTTTCAAATATTGGTAGGTGTAGTCTCTGGGGCGCACCAAACCTTATCACCCCTTCCAGAGAGCAGTAACACGTGGTGACACCTCAATGGTGTCTTTTGAGGGTCTTTGTTCTTTACCTGTCTGCACATATAACCCCCAACCTCTCCCTCCAGCACTTTGCTGTGTCTGGCACAGAGAGGACCCAGTTTCAGCCTCTGTTTCTTAGCTCTGCTATGACCACATGGTGGTCTATACTGAAGAGCAAGGCTGTAGTGGCCGGAAACACGTTTGCTATCTCGGCAGTGTCTCATGCTTTATACTGCAGCTCTTGTTATTCAGATTGACTGCTATGAAATTCATAACCCATAAAGGTTTACATAACTTTAACTATTTCAGGGAAGAATATTAAAGGGGTTGTATCGCTACAAAGAATAGCTTTCAAATTTTAGGGAACACAAAATAAAGACATTTTCCAAATATATTGCATTGTTCCTCTGTTTTCCCTAAAGAGATACAAGTGAATTTATTACCTCCATGGCTATTTCAGTTCCCTCAGTAACTGACCTGTAAACAAATCTCCTGGGGCTGTTTGTTCAATGAGATAACAGAGAGTGAGTCATCACACAGGTCAGCAGTGTCAGTCAGTGTCCTGTGCTGCCAGACAGTAAAAAAGCTTGATTTATCTCAAGTAAACAGCTCTGTAATTAGGGCTTTTGTTTTGGGGATCAGATAAGAAGTCCTGGGTGTAGTTTGAGAAGATAATCTAATCTAATTAGCATCTGAAAGCACAACTGAGCAAGGAGCTTATGCAAATTAGTCTGAACCAGGAAGTGACAGAGAATTTCTTTCATGCATTCTTTGAAACCCTGTGGGGAGACAACTCCTTTAAGGCACACCTGCTCAGCTACACTAACAAGCAAAAGGGTAACAATGCTTTGAACTTTTTCAGGCTCCATATCTCACCATCCACTACAGCTTTGAATGTGAGACTACCATCATTTTATAGACAATCATCTTGGCTATCTCATACGTCAATTTGACCTGCAACTATTTAGCATATGTTTCGTTCTGCAGATTCTTGTCATGTAACTTCATTGTTACTGATTTACTTCTTAAAACTTAATTTGGTTTTGGCTTTCAAAACTGCCTGAATCCCTCTGGGCTCTTGATCAGATTCAAACGTATCTGGTCTGAAATCTGAACCCTGGTCTCCTCTACAGGTTCCCATTGTTAGTGCATACTTGTTAACTCACTTGGGTACGAAGACTGCGTTTCTTCAACTCTACTCACACGTGTTTGATTGGGTTGAATTCTGGCGACTGGGAGGGAGGGGCGGAGGGCAATCCAGCAACTCTGCTTTGCTTTCATTCCAACATTTCTTAGTTAATCTCGATGTATGTTTCGGTTCATTGTTCAGAGGGAATACTATGTTGTCCTTTCCATACCCATAGTACTCAAGTGTATAAAGTAACTCATCTTGTAGGATAGTCACACATAGCTCAGCATTGAGGTCAACATCGATCCTGGTCAAGTATCCAACATCTTTGGCTCTGAAACATTCCCATATCATCAGGCTTTCTCCACCAAACTTGACAATTCCTTCAATTTCTCAATCCTTTAGCACTTTTTCCCTTGATTCTTCCAAACCCATTTGCCCCCTTCAGAGCCCGGTCTATTGACTTTCATCTCATCGCTTCAAATCACCCGTTTCCAATCTCCTACTGTCCAATTTTTTTTCTTTTTTGCAAACTTGAGCTGACACCTCTTTTTTTGAAATTGAATTTGAGACTTCTTCACCTTTTTTCAAGCCACCATTCCAGACTACTGTGAAAAAGGTACCCCGGCAGAAACCGCGACACAGCCAGGGTGGCCCCTAGGAAATAATAGTGAAGATGTAGCTCTGCGTGGGCTACGTTTGCTCTATTTCCCAGCAGCATACACATATTTTATAGGACTCAATAGCATAGTCTATTACGTTATAGAGTCCTTCAAGAAATGCATATGCCATCGGGAAACATAGCAAACGGAGTCCACGTAGTTCTACATGTGCTCTCTTATTATACACAAACCAAAACTGGAGTCATATGCCGTAAAAACTGAAAACATTTTATTAACATAAATTAAAAACAATTACAGACAATAAGGAGAAAACCAAAAAGAACTAAGACAGCGAGTGGTAACCAGATATATAGAATCACCAGCAATATATCACTATGGGAAAGGGCAATATATTGTACATACCAATAATTAAATATCCATATAGCACATAGATCTATAAACTATAATTTCCTAATACACAGTGACTGGATAAAATTCAACCAAAAGGAGAAATATATGCATCTCCTATACTGCTGTAAATAATTTATGTATTGCCACTTGTATATTCATATAACAAATCCCCATTATAATATTACTTCTATGATTCTAAATTAGTACATGTTTAAATGCATAGTGTGGCAGAACGACCTCCGATAGCCGCAGGTTTCTGCTACTAGAGGTTGTGTAGCCGGAGACCGGCTGCAGATGTGCCACCAAGGACCTGGTCTCGGTGGGGAAAAGCCACCTATATTGTGTCAGTAAGGAGATATTACTGACACTTCCAGTAGTGGCTAAAATAGCTGCTAGGCGGCTCTGTATGGGTTGGCTTTTTTGGGACAGCCATAGTGTTGTGTGGGTGGCTGTTCCCGCATTCCAGGTCAGGCTTTTTGAATGTCTCTGGAAACCTATTAAAGGCCTCCTACTACAGGTATTCAGGGGGTGTGGTTGCTATCTGGCAGTTTGGAGCAACAGAGCTGATGAGAGGCTCTGGCTCCCAAGAGGCTGATGGAAGCCTGTACGGTATATTGCATTGAGGCTGTGGTGCTCGGCGATAGGCCTTGACCACTAGTAGAGAGGGTCTCTATTTTATGTTTAGTCAGTGGCCTGAGGGCCTGAGGTTTTTTGTTTGTTCTGCTGTTTTGTATGCTGTTCTGTACACATGTTCTGCTATCAATCTGGCTGTGGCCAGTTGAAGAAGATGACTTTGTCAGAGTGACTTATGTATGAGTGCCATCCGTTTGTCCCAAGCGGCGATCCTGAGCTAAAATACCCCCAGGACGGTCCAGGAGGGCGTCCAGAAGAATGTGAGTGTCACAATAGTAAGATGAATATTTATTTACCCACAGTGAAAAAGTAAATGGAGCCACCACTACTGCGTCCCAACATGTTTTTCCCTGATCGCTTCCTCAGGGGACTAAGGTATCAGGGCAAAACAGCCAGTCTCTTCTGCTAACCACTGGTATCTTTTTGCTGAACACCTGAGGGCCTTGAGCACTAGCCTTTTATACAGTTTCCAGATGATCTAATATCTTCTAATAGGAGGGATGGAGGGGACACGCACAGCCCTACAACAACATTGTTTACAATTTCATTCTCTCAAACATTTGTATAGAGCTTCCATTTTATCCTATGGGAATGACTCAGTGCCTTTTCCAGATGGTGGCAAGCTCACTGCCTGAGTTTTTTCCTCCGAAACTCAACTGTGTATCTTCTAGCAAAGTGAAAAGTTACCAACTTCCCAGTCCATAGGTAGCAAGTCTCAGAGTCTCTTAGTATCAGCTGGCTATGTTTTAAAGAGGTTATCTGGGAAATAATGATTTCATAGAACTCTATAAACAGAATTTATATTGAAAAGTAAAGATATTCCACTATCTTCATGTGTTTCTTTTGTTTTCTTTTGCCTCTTTATTCATCTATCATGAAATCCACTTCCTGCTTGTGGGAGGGTCAGTAGTTCCCAGCAACTTTACAAGTTCCACAAGGCACTGTAGTTACAATCTAGGACTTCTCTGCACCTGCCTCTTAATCCTCCTAGCACTGTTCAGCCTTGCCCTGTACACCTTTTCCATCACTATTCTCAGACAGGTACACCTCTTGCCCCTGCATCTCTGCTCCAGTTCACTTCCTGGTTACGTGCAGCAGGCTGTGTGTAGTACAGTCACCAATCAGTTTCTAATGTCGTAAAAAATAATTCTTTCCTCATCCTATAATATATGTAATACATGTACAAATATATAATTTGGTTTATAAATTTCTATCTATGTGCTGTACATCCCCACATCAGGTACACAGCTATCCCATCATTGTAACTCTGATTGCTGTGGGGAATGTGGCATCACTCAGCTCTCTTGTACACTGGATAGTCTATCTAGCATCCAAGAAAGGTGGGTGATGTCACATCCCCCACAGCAATCAGTTTTTGATCATGGGAAAGCTGTGTGCCTGCTGTAGGGGAGGTGACATCATCCCTGCACCCAGTGATGTCAGGGTAGACACTCATGATGCTTTACCCTCACACCACTACTATTTAAAGAGCAGTAGGCAGACTTTTTTTGACTGCTGCTGAATAAATCTCAGAGGTCCTAATGCACATTCAGCCAATCAAACAATGCAAGTCTTCTGACCAGGTGAAAAGGTCTATTTAGCAAATTTATCAAAAAGACATCTCCTATCAGAAGAGATAAAAACAGTACACAATAATGAAGGCACCTAGACTCTAGCAGCTAGCAGTGAGGAGTCAGTATGTACACATAGTTATCACTGCAAGTGTGTATGTGTCCACATGTATAACACCCTCTTCCTCCAGCTCTGAATAATTACATTCCTGCCAGCACCTCTGTATACATAGTGACTGATGAGTCACTAGAGGCAGCCATATCATTCTCTGCTCAGGTCACACCCACTACAGTGGAGTGTTTCTAAGCTGAGCCTGGCTTCAAAGCACACCCACTTAGTGATGACAAAACATCCATTGAGGCCATGTGATAAATGGACGTCACATGGTTTTCAAGAAGTAGGAAGAGGAAGTAAAGGACCCTCTGGTTTTGAAAAGCAAAACAGGTAAATCATTTTTAATGAGTATCAATTACAAAATTCAATACAATTAAGTTGTCAGCTATATAACAAATAAAAACCCTTTAACACTTCCAACTGTGCAAATAAACAGAACTTATTATTATGAACAATTTAAGCTGAGTTTAACAGTAAATAAGTACATAACAGTATAAACAGTGGTACCAAGATAGTAAGGTGTTGATGACTTTGCACAGTAGCAAAGGGTGAATGTCCACAATCCAAAGTATCCTTGTTCTGGGTCACTACACTCTCCCTTAATTTAAAGGTATGTTCACACGGGGTAATTTTGTTGCATTTTGCCACGTATTAGCACTCTAATACGGGTGAGATGCATGCCAAAATTACGGTAATCCATAGCACTCATAGAGAACTATGGATTGCGCCTCCTCTCCCCGTTCGTACAGTACAATCGTATTGTACACGCGGGGATAAGATACACACTACGAGTAATGAATGTCAATGGGGCCGGCGGGCTGCCTCCCTTACACTCCCACCGCCCCCCCTCCCCCGCACTGCGGGAGTACACGTGTAACAACGCGAGCTCCCGAAAGACATGATGTACTGCAGCGTGTACTGTAGGCGCTGCAGTACATTGTGTGAACATACCCTAACTGGGGCTTCCCCAACACAGGATAATTATCCATAGTCACATATGGGATTAAGTAGATGAAAGTTGTCTGACTTAAGTGAAGTCTCCTAAATGGTCATCGCTGAGGCAGAAATACAGTTCTCCACTAGCAATTCTCTAGCTGGTATTGCAGGATACAGTTTCACTAACACAGTCAATTGTTTTCAGCAAACTTCACAAAGGGAACGCTTACATTTGCAGATGCTGTTATGTAGCTGATCCCACTATGACTTGCTGGCACCAGACTGGATCCTGTTCGTGACGCCAAATTTCAGTGCTCAGGTTTGGGGTGGTCCGAACTCAATGCTGGATTTCTTGGAGACCGTCACGGTGTCACCACTTGTTAATTCTTTCTGGAATGGTTGGTAGGGTGTGGTGCACCCGAATGGGAAATAAGTCCAGAGAGTCAGGGGTCTGCAGTAATTGGCACTTGAATGGCTTTACTTTCAGCCCATGTTTTATGAGCATAGCAAATACCTCAGATAGATGTTGTAAATGGTCATTGTGCATTTTGAAATTGATAAAACATCATCCAAATATAACTGCACAATCTGAAAGTTTTGGTGACGTAGGCAATACTCCATGAGATGTTGAAAGGGGGTGGGGGCGTTACATACGGTAGGCCTAACGGCATCCAATTAAACTCATATAGTCCCAAAGGTGTAGTAATTGCTGTCTTCTCCCGGTTCTCAGGAGCCATAGGGACCTGCCAGAACCCACTAGTTAAAGGGGTTTTGCCACAATCTCATTTCATACCTCCTGTATCCAGCTCTTCAGCTCTGTGTGCTCAGACGGGGGCGTGTGTGATTTGTTTGAATTGTATATCATGTGACCCAACAGGATGACATCACCAGGCCTTTCCTCTCTGTAGTCAAAGAAAGGTCTGTTTATGTAAAGCATTGTAAGTAGCTGAGAGGTAAAGTTTTTGCCTCCAGGCACAAGGGTCCTAGGTTCAAATCCCTGCAGAAACCAAACCTCTGTTGTTTGTTTTTTCTCTTTATTAATGCACATATCTCATTGAGGTTTCTTTTTTATTTATTTGCACTGTTTGACTAATTACTAAGGAGGACTGAGGACGGGAGTACAATGACAGCATTTGGGGTTTGAACACAGTAGCTCCCTGAGGGGAGAGGTGATGTCTGAGCATGTGCGACCAGGATTGAGGAGTTCTCAGCCCTGGTCGTATCCCGTGGTGACGAGCTCTAAATAATGGATCACTAACAGAGCAGCTAAAACAAAAACGGTGCAGAAATTTTAATAATAATGAATGGTGAAAATGTTTGTTATTTCATTTGCAAGCTTCACAAGTCAATTTTACTTCATGGCAAAACCCCTTTAAGTCCAAAGTGGAAAAGAACGCAGTTGAGCCCAGGGCTGTTAGGGACTCCTCTGTTCTAGGCAAAGGATATGAATCCTTATGGGTGATATTATTTAATTTGCAATAGTCTACCCCAAATCAAATTGTACCGTCCTTTTTATGTACAAGCACTATGGCTGCGGCCCAAAGGCTATGGTTGTCATGAATTTCATTAAAGGTTTTTATGCAATTCAACAGCTGTTTCACTTGCTGGTACATGGCTGGTGGTACAGGCCTATATCTATCTTTAATGGGTAGGTGGGACCCAGTAAGGAGCGTGTGTTGGATTACCTCTACGTTCCCAAAATCTGTGGAGTGTTTACTGAAAGCAGCCTCGTGCTCCTTAGCAACCTTCAGGACACCCTCTTTCCACTCAGAAGGAGTATTCTGATCCCAAGATGATAAGGTTTTGATGGCTCTGCATAGTAGCAATAGGGTGATTGTCCACAGTCCAAACTACCCTTCTTCGGGGGGACTACACCAGCAAAGTCCATTATATAAACAGTAGTGATGCAGAGTGCCACTTTAAGCCTGTGCTAGTTCATAATAGATCTCAGTTTGGAGCTCTTTTTTTGGGCTCTCTCCAAGCAGAGATGGCTTCCCATAGAGGTGGCCGCCATCAGGCTTTGTGGTAACTGTCTATGCCACGAGTCCAGGAGATCTGAGAAAACACACTAGTACGCTTCATACTAACACCAAGCATCTCCTTCCTGTATTCATCCTGAATTTGCTTCTTTTATTCTTCACTTTTTTAGCCTCAGAAGAGTTTTTCATGTTTCTTCTAAACGCTGGCAGTAAGACAAGCAGCCGGCGCGCAGTCTACCAATAAATAGGCCCCGAGCATTCATGGAACACGGGACTATTGATTTCACATCCAGTCTGCTGATTACAAAGTACTGTAAATTTAGCCATGAATTACTGCACAGTTATTTACCAGAGCGCGGGATTCATCAGAAGAATGAGACGGAAAACAATGATTACTATAAAAATCCCCGCTATTGTTCCAGGCGCAAAAGAAACGGAGGGAGGGAAGTATTTCTGGTAACACAGGTGTTCACATAATTCCCGACAAAGGCGTCAGTCCATTTAAATTAACAATATCACCCAGGTCTCGTTCACGCTTGCTTTTTCACATAATTTGGTAATGTATTAGTATTGTGATACGCTCCATCATCACCTTATCATCCTGTCATCCACCACAATAAGTAGCGCAGCGGGCTACCAGGAGTGCTGGTGGGTGCATACACAGAGCGCTCTCCATCCAGTCAATCAGAAGGGGAGATGCCATATTAAAAATGCCAGTAGGCTGGAATCAGGGCTAGTGTTGATCACACCGTTCTAGAAAAGTTAAGTTCGAGTAGAAAATCTGGATTTTTTAGAACTCAAACTGAACCGAACGTTTTACTGTTCGTTCGAGTAAAGTTCTAGTTCTAGTTGGACACGCCATTTTCAGTTTAGTTTTCAGTGGCTTTCTGCACTTTTGGCGGCCATCCAATCACCTTTCTGCACTTTTGGCAGCCATCCAATCAGTGCAGAGCACAAAGAAGTGTCAAAAACGTTATCGCTGAGGTGTAGGGCTATCATTGGCTGCTAAAATCACATGACCATGTTATATATATTCACTGTATTGCCTTGTGAACGCCATTTTCAGCTCACTCTCTGTACTGAACAGACTGCTCTTAGTTACTTAGATAGGATGGTCCTCTCAATAGACAGCAATAGTTATGGAGTTTGGTGTTGCTAGTTTTCTCTTTCCCACACCCAGAAGCTGTTATATGATGACATTTATAGGCTCATATAACACCTTACTTTCATATACATGGATATATATTATACAGAGTGCCTGGATTTGCTAAATCATACTCAGTGCCCAAAAATTCCGTTTTTGCAGTATTGGGAGTGAAATAATTTTATAATACAGCGTCTCCAATTCTCATATACGAAGAAATATATTCTAAATAGTGGTTGGTTGGTGAAAATTATTCTGAGTAGAGGAAAGTTCATTTTGGTAGTTTTGGGGGTTCAGTAATTGTATAAACTTTGAGATTCTTAGTTCACACGTTTTGATCAAAAAATGCTTAAGCTACCCCCGACTTACAACGGGATCTTAAGGCCGGTGGTCCTACTATATTCTTACCTCTCCCTAGAGTCAAATTCAGACTTCTCATAGGGTCAACAGACCTCCATAATCCAGAGAGAAAAATAAAAAAAGCACCAACCCTGCAAGCATACTGCACTGATATAACAACCTGTGTAAGTGGGCAGGGTGCAAGAGACCAAAATGGAGGCATCCATTCCTTCCTATATAGTTTAAAAGCAATATATGCCAAATACAACGTGTAGTTCTGCACAAAAAAACATTTCTGAAAAACACAATGTGAACCTGGGTGCCACTGGCTTGGCTGTGGCATATGTATATACATGCACTCCAATACCAGTGGCACACCAACTGCTTAAAGGGCTATAAGTGGTGTGACGGTCCACTCACATTTGGATGCCCTCCGGGACCGTCCTGGGGGTACTTGGCTCCTGGATCGCCGCTTTGGTAAGCGAATCGGCACTCGGACACAAGGCTTCCGTTTAACCCTGGCCTCAGCCAGCTTTATTGAGGCTCAGGATAAAGACAAACAATAAACAAACAAAACCCTAGGCCGTCTGGCCACTAGCTATACTAATAGCTACCCTAACTATCGTGGTCCGGACCTAATGTCCAGCCCCACAAACAACCACCGAATCACCAGTCACCGCTGGTTCAGGCTTCCTCCAGCCTGGGGGTAAGAAGAGCCTTCCTTCCTTGCTCCCTTGCTGCTCCAACTCCAGGTAGCAGACCACACCCCCCGATCACTTGGAGAAACAGGCCCTTTATAGCCATCCCGGGTCTGGCCCAAAATCCGACATGGAACCTGGAGACCTGGGACGCGGGAACAGCCACCCACCCATCTGCAGCTGTTCCGGGGAAGCCAACCCATAACGGCTGGATATCAGCCATGCTATATACAGCTGTCAGCAACCTAGTGTTGCTGACAGATAATAATTGGCTCCCCCCACCAAGCCCAGGCTCTTGGTGGCACGTCTCTACCAGGACGGCTCCACTTAGTGGCAAAGACAGGCAACTACCTGTTGTCACTTTGTCACACATCCCTCCCCTCTGATAAAGCCCGTAGGGCTTTCTCACATGACCCAGGCTCCCTCCAGGGTCAAAGCTCCTATTTTGGGGCAACGTCTTCCCTAGAACCTCAGGGGCAGAGATTATATTAGTCACATACCTAGCTGTGGGCTCACCCCATGCATTCACCCTACAAGGCACCACCCATGCATGCTCTGCAACAAGGATGTCATTACCCACAGCCCGCATGCGGACGTTCACAGGGTTAGTATTGACAACCCCATTACCAGTGTTATCAGCCCTTGCAGGCTGCTTACCCACACAGACTATGTTGGCATGGTGCCCACTGGGCAGAGTTTTCCCTATCTTGGGCCTAGCATAAGCCAGGGGCCCCTGGTTGGTCTCAGCAACCGCCCTAGTGTCACCAGAAACTGTAATGACAGCACACCTGTCAGGGTCGCTATTCATCATGGCCCCTAGGGGCGCACCTGAGCCAAAACATGCTACCTCTTTGTCTGCAGGATTATAATGGGTCCCCAACTTCTCTTCCACACCAGGCCTCCGGTCCTCACTGACCATCTCCTGTCTCTTAGGGTCAGATACAGGCTCAAATTTCTCTGGACCATGAAGCTCCGCCTCTTGGCTACTAGCCGACATCTGGTCTATCTCAGTGACCATCTCAGCGATGATACTCTCCACTGCAATAGGACCGACTGTGGCACCATTTACCTCTGTGCCACCCATAACCTGCTGGTCAATGATCGCAGGGTTATTGCACACAATCCCTACATCTAGGAGACCCCTTCCGATAATCTCCACCTCTTTACAGGGTGAGTTTTTAATGTCTGAGGACTCGCTGGTCCCTCCATACACTTGACTCACAGCGGCTGAAAGACCACCTTCTCCGTCTGTTGGCTCCCTTCCCTGCACTACCCTTGCATGAGTACAGGGGTCGCTGGCGCTCACATGGACATTACAGCCTGCCACAGGTATTTGACTTGTGGTGACCACTTGAGGAGGCTTATATTGCACTACAGGGGCCACAAATAATGCATATTCTGCAATACAAACCTCACCACAATCAGTAGGCCTGCTAATGGTTTCAGCGTCACCATTGGCAACCTCTATAGACACTTTGTCTGCCATGATGGCCTTACCTGGCACCTCACCAGTGTCAGAGGATATCTTCCCCTGTGCACACTTCTCACTGGCGCTTTCTAGCAGCAGACACTCTGCATGAATGGGTGGAGATGTTTCTTTCACATCCCCTATAACCATCTCTAAGGGAGAACTCTCAGCTTCTATCTGGGATACATCTACATCTTTCTCAACCTCAAATTCACTCAATAAGCTGGAGGCAATGGCAGACACATTTAGAAATGGGACCTCAGTCAAAGCATCCCGGCCATCCTCCTTGTGATCCTCCCACTTAGACACAAAATTGGCCGTGTTCACATTAGGCAACTCAGTCACCTTTTTACCCTCTGTAGGTTCAGCGGACACCTTGCTGCAAATGCTATCTATCTGCCGTTCGCCCCAAACCACAGGACATAATACCTCTGAGATCCTGTTAATATGTTTCTCCATCTCCTGTAAGAAAAATTCATCAGCTGCCTCAGAACCAGGCATTTCTTTACCATCTGGGGATTTAAACCCGCTCACCTGCCTCTCACTAGGGTTCAAGCATACCCCTAGCCCTGTGGTGTCCAGCAGCTCCCTCCTTCCATCACTGCAGTCTTTGTGACCCTGGCAGAAAAAGCTACTGGCAATACAGCAACCATTGAGGCAAGTGAAATCCGTAGTACTACAGAGCTCAGCACACATTTTCTCTACACAGGTATCTGAGGTCTCATTCATGCAGGCAGACACCTCACCAAGAGCTGGACACACCCTCATTAAACGAGTCTCCTCACACCTTGTAGGAGAGCAAACATCCCCAGCATTCTCCAGTTCCCTTCCAGGCTGCAGACTGAAACAGGAAGGCTCCTCTCCAACTGCAGTCACACAGAACTGGTGGCCATCAATCCCTGAGCCCGTATTACCTGCGACTTGCAGGCTATAATCAGGTATATACAGCGCGCTGGGGTCACTGGCAGACACACTCACCAACTGGAGTTCACACAGAACTTCAGGGTACGCACACTCATACATTTTTATAGCAGAAGGTGCAGGAGATACCATGTTGCTAGGGGCAACCACATTAGCTCCACCTGAGTCTGTAGAGTTAACCCCTGTCTCCATATTGTCACACACTCCGGGACACACACTTAAGCTTGTCTGCTCTACAGCTGGGGCTGGTATTTCTGCAGAAGCAAATTCACACTCTGCAGCTACTGCACACATAACCCTGACAGCCATAACCTCCAGGGGCAGACCTGAGCTGCTCTCCTCTACTGTTACAACATTTTTAGAAGCAGGTAATATAGTGCATATGTCCTGAACATAGAGTCCATCAGACTTCTCCAGTCCAAAATATGCTGTGTCCGTCTCATCCACTATCATCTCAGGGACTTTTGGAGACGACCACTCTGGCTCCTCCCTCTCAGGCATTGGCACCACATACTCCATAGGGGGCACTTCCCAGGAACAGTCACTTCCTTTGCCTGACACCCTCGCGGTTGCCCACAAGTGCTTGAAATGGGGGAAGTCTCTGCCAAGTAGACAGCCGGACTGCAGGTTCTCACAGACCCTAAGCGTATGCACGACAGTCCCACAGCAGGTTTCAAAATGCATTAGAACGGTCTTACCCGTTTCTGGTCGAGTCTTCATACCAGGTGCGATGTCTGGGTGCACTCGGGAGACATCTTGGCGGCAGTCCATGTCCACCCAGAGTGGGAGATCATCCACCCGCAGCCAACACATCCGTGGCAGCACATCCGCTGACCTGCAGATCACCGGACCCTCAGGAGCAGATCTTGCTCTATGGCCCATCCAGCATGGCTCCTCCTGCTGGACAGTGGCGGTTCTCAGTTGCCGCGATTTGTTGTGCCGCTTGGACTTTCCCTTGGAAGGATGATCTGGCTTTGGTCGATCAAGGTACTGTGGCACTGCCAGCTGGGGGGTCATGCGGCGCACCAACTCAAAGATGTCATCCATATCCGAAACAAAATTTTTCTTGGCAGCAAGACAGTCTCTTTACTGGGGGTGCATCCCCTGTCTTTCCCGAGACAGTTTCCTGCTCCACTGAGGCAGTCTCTTCAGACACCTAAGGCTGCTGCGGGGGTGTCTCTCTTCAGAGAAACCTTAGCTCACCCAGAGCGAACATCCAGCAGTCCTATGCAAACGGCCTTTTTCCTTTGCACCGCTTTGTGCACACATCCGTTAGTGCCAATTATGCCCGCATCCTCCACCATATGTGACGGTCCACACACATTTGGACGCCCTCCGGGACCGTCCTGGGGGTACTTGGCTCCTGGATCGCCGCTTTGGTAAGCGAATCGGCACTCGGACACAAGGCTTCCGTTTAACCCTGGCCTCAGCCAGCTTTATTGAGGCTCAGGATAAAGACAAACAATAAACAAACAAAACCCTAGGCCGTCTGGCCACTAGCTATACTAATAGCTACCCTAACTATCGTGGTCCGGACCTAATGTCCAGCCCCACAAACAACCACCGAATCACCAGTCACCGCTGGTTCAGGCTTCCTCCAGCCTGGGGGGTAAGAAGAGCCTTCCTTCCTTGCTCCCTTGCTGCTCCAACTCCAGGTAGCAGACCACACCCCCCGATCACTTGGAGAAACAGGCCCTTTATAGCCATCCCGGGTCTGGCCCAAAATCCGACATGGAACCTGGAGACCTGGGACGCGGGAACAGCCACCCACCCATCTGCAGCTGTTCCGGGGAAGCCAACCCATAACGGCTGGATATCAGCCCTGCTATATACAGCTGTCAGCAACCTAGTGTTGCTGACAGATAATAATTGGCTCCCCCCACCAAGCCCAGGCTCTTGTGGCATGTCTCTACCAGGACGGCTCCACTTAGTGGCAAAGACAGGCAACTACCTGTTGTCACTTTGTCACAGTGGCTTAAGCATTTTTTGATCAAAACATGTGAACTAAGAATCTCAAAGTTTTTTCAGGTATTATAGATAGCATAAATGCTTCTTTAGAGGTTTCCATGTATTGTATAACCCTTTTAGCAGATGGTGTGCCACTGGTATTGGAGTGCGTGTATATTTATATGCCGCAGCCAAGCCAGTGGCACCCAGGTTCACATTGTGGTTTTTTTAGAAATGTTTTTTGTGTGCAGAACTATACGTTGTATTTGGCATATATTGCTTTTAAACTATATAGGGCCTCCATTTTGGTCTCTTGCACCCTGCCCACTTCCACAGGTTGTTATATCAGTGCAGTATGCTTGCAGGGTTGGTGCTTTTTTTTATTTTTCTCTCTGGATTATGGAGGTCTGTTGACCTTATGAGAAGTCTGAATGTGACTCTAGTGAGAGGTAAGAATACAGCAGGACCACCCGCCTTGAGATCCCGTTGTAAGCCGGGGGTGGCTTAAGCATTTTTGATCAAAACGTGTGAACTAAGAATCTCAAAGTTTTTTTTCCCCATGTATTGTAGATAGCATAAATGCTTCTTTAGAGGTTTCCTTTTAGTAGTAATTGTATAAAGCACCATCTCCAAAATCGCTTATGTGTCAAAGGGGCTTTTGGGCCCCCCTCAGGATGCAGGGCCCCGTAGCAGCTGCTACCGCTGCACCTCCTGTAGCTATGCACCTGCTTGCAAGCTTTCCTCATCTTCTCAGTTAGCCATTGAAAGGAATGAAGTATTTTAGCCTCTCAATTCTTTCTGTCACTCTTGGAGCCAAATTTTCTTCACTAAGTTGTTCCACGAATCCAGTTTACTGTTATGGATGGTAATTCCAGCTTCTCCTCACCTATATAGGTATAAAAATTAACCGGAACATCTTCTCCCATTGACTTTAATCCGGTTCTAGTTCGAGTTCTAGTACGACTCAAAGCTCGAACCGAATACTACTACTGTTCTACTGTTCTAAGTTCTACTCGAACATTTTACTGTTCGATCATCTCTAATCAGGGCCAATATTTTGGGTTTCTCCAGAGATTGGTTTGTGCTTATTGCCTTTACAGGTAGCACCATGTATAAGACCAAACCAGAGAGACACAGACTAAATTTGATTGCCCAATTTTGCTGGATAGGGGTGGCCACAGCTTCATTGGCGTAACTATAGCTATAGCAGCAATAGCGACTATTTTAGAAGTTGAGGGGCCCATTCAGGTACAATAACTTTGTTCCTTTTTGCAATTAACAAGTAGTTGTTGGCTTTCTGCTCTCCAGCTCTACTTTATGGGTTCCCTGATATATGACTGTATTATTTATATCTTTAATTATAGTTACTTATGTTGATTTTTCAATTTATCATCATTAGATGGTGGGGTCCCGTCTCATTTTGCTGTGAGGCCCTGTGAATTCTATTTACAGTTTGTTTATTAGCTTCACATATAACTAGTGTTTTGCATAAACTTCAGATTAATGTCAAATTCAACCTGAATCTAATCAGATTAATTTAGTGTGGCCCGAATCCAATTTTGTTGAAAAATGTGTCCCTAACCTAAAGTTGGATTCAGGATAAGGTTTAGGACTTTTGGGGAGTTATCTGACCGCTCAACATCACTTTGAGTCACACATCATTCTCTACCTTGCTTGCTGCCAGCTGGGGTCACTCCGGGGTGCAACATTTGACATCACTTCCGGTTTCCTAAGGTTTTGTTTAGGTTTTGTAAACTGACCTTGTGGCCAACATTATTTCCATATTCCACGACATAGGGGAACCTTGGGAAACTGGAAGTGACATTAGATGGTTGCACCAAAAGTTACATGGTAAAAGCAACAAGAGTCCTGGAGCGATGCTGAAAGGTAGGTTAACTCTTAAAACACCTGAAAAACTCTATAGTGTAGTATTGTAGGGAAAGTGTTAGAGACAGGCTTAGTGTTAGAGAAAAAAATTGGGTTTTGGGAGGTTTCAAACCAAAGAAGAAAGAAGAAAAAGCCAACAACCACATAAAAGAAACACAATGGGAGCAATAGGTTGCAGAGGAGGTTGGGGGACATATACCGTAAGTCCTCCCAGAAGCAAGAGGAGAGCAAACTGCTGCACTCTCCCACTGAATGGCTGCCCCTTCTGAAACCTCAGGGTAGTCAGTGTCCTTTTTCTCCATTTTTGCTGAAATTTAGGCTACCTAAACTCACCTATATTGTTCCTACAGCACGACATACCCATTATTACTAAAACCATGGCTGTTTTGGATATCTCACACGCGACAATGCTTGCCTGTATTACTAGACCATTGACTCAACCAACTACACTCATATTTAATACCTGGTACTATTTTTACTTGCCCACACCAACCATACCTCTTATTATTCCTGTTGAAGTTGTGTAACTGGGAAGGAAAGGGCAAAGGGTTCAGCACTGTTCAAGGGCCAGTATGACATAAGTGCAGGAAAAGTTGGCAAGTGTTCTGGCCTGTATGGGTATAGAAGTTTGGAACCATCTCAGTTCCTGGCCGGTTAGACCCCAAGATGCCATGTAAATAGGTGACTTCTAAGTGGTTGTCAAAGGGAGCTGTGGTGCTGATGGCTGCCATGGCAGCCATAGGCCAAATAATGGCTGCCAGTTATTAGGCCTGGAATTATTAGGGAACCCACATAGTAGTGCTGGAGAGCAGAAAGCCACCAACTTCTTCGGACAACACGGTTTTCAATGTGGATTTTGGTGGTATTTTTTCTGGCCGGATTTACAGACATACCTTTTTGATGTGTTTTTAGCAATCCCCATTCACCTCAATAGAAATTTTTATATGTGGCATACGGTGGAATGAGGAACATGTTCTAAGGTTTTTTACTCTTAAAAAACAACCAAGAAAATATGCATTGTAGGAACTACAATGTGTATTTTCTATTGAGGTGAATGGGGATGATTTACTTTTGGTTACAGAGGAGAATTTGAAGTCGGAATCCATGAGAATACTCATCGTGTGGACGGAGCCTTAGGCATAAATTTAAGGATCGAGTAAGGGCTAGGTATTGGGTTAGAAATTGTGTTTAGGTTAATATTAGAGATAGTGTTAAGGATAGGGTTAGTGTAAGAGCAGAGGTGTAACTTGAACCTCATGGACCCTAGTGCAAAAAGTGAAATGGGGGCCCCCAGCTACCATGTGCCACTTACAATGCTGGAGTCTCCTTATGTTGCAGAAGGACTTTTGGGCCCCCTCAGGCTGCAGGGGCCCAGTAGCGACTGCTACCTCTGTACCCCATGTAGCTACGCCCATGGGTAAAAGTTAGGAATATGATAATGGAATGGGTTAGAGATAGTGTTAAGGATAGGGTTAGGGATAGGGTAAGCGTTAGGAATATCATAAGGGATTGGGTTAGGATTAGAGATAGTGTTAAGGATAGGGTTAGGGTAAGAGCAGAGGCGTAATTTGAAGCTCATGGGCCCTAGTGCAAAAAGTGAAATGGGGGCCCCCAGCTACCATGTGCCACTTACAATGCTGATATCTCCTTATGTTGCAGAAGGACTTTTGGGCCCCCTCAGGCTACAGGGCCCAGTAGCGACTGATACCTCTGAACCCCCTATAGCTTCGCCCCTGGGTAAGAGTTAGGAATATGATAAGGGAATGGGTTAGAGATAGTGTTAAGAATAGGGTTAGGGATAGGGTAAGAGTTAGGAATATGATAAGGGTTTGGGTTAGGAGTAGAGAAATAATTTGGGTCTGGGACGTCACAAAAGCCCAAATTGTTTGACAAGTTCATTCGAACCGATAAAGGACCACTTGCTCACTCCTCTACTGTCTGTAGGTTATCAAGAAAAGGAAATCTATACAGAATATTGTGACGCATTGTGAGAGATATATATGGTACCCACCATCCGCTATAAACAAGAATTACATCTCCTACAATGCAATCCATCTCATTGATTTTACTGCATTCAGAAACACAGCCCATATCATTTTGAATGCAGCTTCAGCTATCCTAAGATATTTCAGACCTATATGCATACAAAGCTGTAATACATTTCTGCATGCTACATCAAATGTCACTCCCAGGATCCTCTGGGCTACCGTTCCAAAAAAGTAAAAAAGAAAAATAGGGCCATGTAAGCTGCTGCTGAACACCTGTATATGAGACCCCGCGCTGGGCATATAGACGCCCCTGCTCTAATCTCCAAGGTCTACCTAAACCCTTGTGATGTTTCGGGAACTAGAACTATTTTCAGCCGTGCATTCCTAATCTCCCATCGTCACGTTACCCGCTGTGAAGCGCCGGCTTCTGATTGGCTCTTTGCATTGATTAGATTTTCACAGCTCTCTGAAAATGATATGTTATGGAGCTGTGGAATCTGTGAACCCGGCCTCAAAATCCCCTCCTGTGATTTGTGCGTAGTTGTCAGGACTTGGGCTATATTCAGCTCAGGGAAGAAGTGGGATACATATTTACTGGAAAGACATCATTGTACTTTTATGTAACATGTAGCAGACTTAAAGGGGTTGTTCACTGTACATTGTTTTTATTTATTATGTAAATAATAGAAAATTATACAATTTTCTAATATGAATGTAATAAAAATTCTGCTCCTGTCCCTCTTAGATAACAAAAATGGGTACATTCAAATTCCTTTCCATAGCAGTGGCTCCTATGGTAACTGTATGGAGTAAACATGGTGTCAGTCATGTGACCTCCTGGCAGTCAGTTAGCGCTAGGATTACATGCAGGGGCATTTCTAGGCTAAATCACACGCAGGGCAGGGAGAAAAAATACCCCTACACTAACATGCCGTGCCACGCCGAGACTCATCATGCTGAGACACACCACGCCATGCCGAAACACATCACGCCAAAACACATCCTGCCATGCCAAGACAGATCATTGCATGCTGAAATACATCACGCCACGCCAATACACATCATGCCACGCCAAGACACATCATTGCATGCTGAAATACATCACGCCACGCCAATACACATCATGCCACGCCAAGACACATCATTGCATGCTGAAATACATCACGCCACGCCAATACACATCATGCCACGCCAAGACAGATCATTGCCTGCTGAAATACATCATGCCACATCAATACACATCATGCCACGCCAAGACACATCATTGCATGCTGAAATACATCATGCCACGCCAATACACATCATGCCACGCCAAGACAGATCATTGCCTGCTGAAATACATCATGCCACGCCAATACACATCATGCCACGCCAGACAGATCATTGCCTGCTGAAATACATCATGCCACGTCAATACACATCATGCCACGCCAAGACACATCATTGCATGTTGAAATACATCATGCCACGTCAATACACATCATGCCACGCCAAGACACATCATACCACACCAAGACACATCATTGCATGTTGAAATACATCATGCCACGTCAATACACATCATGCCACGCCAAGACACATCATACCACGCCAAGACACATCATTGCATGTTGAAATACATCATGCCACGTCAATACACATCATGCCACGCCGAGACACGTCATGCTATGGTGAAACACATCACACCACACCAAGACACATCATGCCACGCTGAAACTCATGACGCCACACCAAGACACATCCTGCCATGCCAAGACACATTATTGCACGCTGAAATACATCATGCCACGCCAATACACATCATGCCACACCGAGACACGTCACGCTACAGTGTAACACATCACGCCACGCAGAAACACATCAATCACACCACGCTGAGACACATCATTCCACGCCGAGAAACATCATTCCCCGCTGAAACACGTTATGCCACACCGAAAAACGTCACGCCATGCCAAGACACGTCACGTCTCGACACATGACGCCACACCGAGACACGTCATTCCATGCTGAAGTACGTCACAACATGCCAAGACACGTCATACCACACCAAAAAAAGTCACGACACATCACACAGAGACACATCATTCCATGCTGAAACACATCACGCCACACCGAGACATGTCAAGCCACGTGGAGACATGTCCTGCCACGCCAAGACACTTCACACCATGCCGAGATAAGTCACGCTGAGACACATCGCATCAGCATTAACCAGCTCCTGAACAAGCATATTGTAATTTTCTGTAGCACACGTGGGCTTCAACACTACCGGGCTTTTTCAGTCATTCTACTAATTTTTTACCCTTTTTTTCTGTGATACATTAAGCTTTATTTTTATGCAATTTTTACGTTAGATTTTTTTTAGAATAGTAATAATGAGGAAACAGTAAAATATTTTTTTTTTTTATCTTTGTAACAGCAAATGTGGCGCTATAATAAGTTTTGTACTTGGATCACTTTTCCATCACAGACGTTTGTATATAGGCGATATAAAGTTTTAGAGTCGTCGTGGACGGGACAAAGGGCATGTCCCCACGGCACAGGACAAATACGGTTGATTTATCCGACCGGTATTTGTCCTTTTTTAGTGCCGTCCCCACGGTCACGGGGGGAAGGCTTTCCTCTGCGATGAACCCTCCCTCTTCACATTCACATGCATGCGGAAAAACCACACCGGGCGGAACACCCGTGCAGTGGGGACTGCTGCGCGGGTTTTCCATAGCGGCCCCGTTGTGCTCGTTTGTGGCTGGTTTTTCAGAAGGTCTGCAAAACCGCGAACCACCTGAAAAACCGGCCGAAAACCCGTGCCTTGGGGACATGGCCTAAAAGTTGTAGTTTGGGCTGTCAGTGTGGGTTTTTTTTATATTTTGTCTGTGTGTGTTGTTTTAATTATTATTTTATTTTACGTACTGTGCCCCTATAAGGTCAGAAAATTACCTTTGAGGACCATTATTACATAAGTTCTTTTTTGCTTATTTCCCCTATCACTGGAGCTGGTATATTATTCCTGTTACTGGAGGGCATTATTACATGAGTTTTTGGTTTTCTGATCTCCCCTGTCACTGAGGCTGGTATATTAGCCCCAGTAACAGGGGAAGACCATCCCCTGTACTGACTGCAGAACTGATCTGGGTCTGTTGAAACCCAGCAGCTCCTGTAACTACTGAGCCCGGGTGAACACATGGCCACCTGCACCAGGAAGCCGGGAGGTGCTCATTATGTGCTCTATATACAACGAAAGGCAGGGGCAGTAATAATCCAACCCTGCCTCCTTAGTGGAGAGCCAGCTAATGCTGACAGCTGACTTTCCACTTTTGCAGCTGCGCAATTAGTGTACAGCTGCAGACTCTGCAAGGACATTTTTAAACATCTGTGCAGATTTTTATAAGGTCGAGTAGTTAATAAAGTTAACTGTAAAAAAAATACACAAAGATAAGGCAGACACTGACAGACATAGTAAGTAACTGCTGGAGGTAGTAATACTGGAGAAGTTCTGCTACTCCAGACACTACTGTTACCTGATACCAGGTCACATGACCTGTGTGGTGGTACATTATAAAAACCCCTGCTGGAGGTAGTAATACTGGAGAAGTTCTGCTCCTCCATACACTACTGTTACCTTGATACCAGGGTCACATACCGTGTGGTGGACACATGATAAGACGCTGCTGGGAGGTTATAATACGGGAGAATTCTGCTCCCATACACTATTTGTTACCTGGATACCAGGGTCACATGACCTGTTTTGGTGGTCACATGATAAGACAATGCTGGGAGGTAGTAATACTGGAGAAGTTCTGCTCCTCCATACACTACTGTTCCCGTATCCAGGGTCACATGACCTGTGGGGTTTGGTCACATGATAAGACACTGCTGGAGGTAGTAAACGGGAGAATTTTCTGCTCCTCCAACACTACTGTTACCTGGATACCAGAGATCACATGACGTTTTGGTGGTCACACGTTTAAGACACTGCTGAGGTATAAAATTGACAGAAATGTGGAATACCTTCTCTATTAAAAGTTAAACGGCGCCAAATTTTTAGTACTGTAGATAAAAAGATAATTGAAAAATACCTATTTACATAGTAACTACATATATAAATGGACGCCCTTTAAGTTTGTCTTTTAAGTACTCTTTTTATGAAGTCAACCAATGTCATGCGGTATTTTTATGTGCAGTCCCATATAAAGCTGTGGATGATGTACTATGATAACCTGCACGCCTATATAAAGCACAGACAAAACATTGATATCATGGTGAGTTGTGCCAAATGACACAAGCCCTGCTATCTGATCTCAGTTCTAATATTAATCTCCTATTGTTATTCTTGGAACATAATCAAAACCCTATTACCAGAGATCATGTTACATTTTGTCAAGGTTTAATGCTTTACTCTAGCCCATACACAGTAGGGTTAGCAGAGGTGCAGTGAATCCACTTTCTCTGGGGCCCCATAAACATATGGTTAGCAAGGGGCAGTGACATCCGTCTGCCCCTTGGGCCCCATACACAGTTTGGGTTAGCAGAGGTGCGTAAAATCGTTCTGCTCCTGGGCCCCATACACAGTAAAGGGGTTTGCAAAGGTGCAGTGACGTCCATCCCGCTCCAGGGCCCCATAACACAGTAGGGGTTTGCAGAGGTCAGTGACATCTGTCTGCCCTGGCCCCATAAAACAGTAGGGTTACAGAGGTGCAGGGGACATCCGTCTGCTCCGGGGCCTCATACACAGTAGGGTTAGCAGAAAGGTGCAGTAATATCCATCTGCTCCGGTGGGCCCCATACACATAGGGTTAGCAGAGGTGCAGTGACACCTTTTCCCCGGGGGCCCTACACGTAGGGTTGCGAGGGCGTCAACGTCTGCTGGGGGCCCTACACAAGGTTAGCAAGGTCATGACACCCTTCTCTGGGGGCCCCATACACAGTAATGCAGGGGTTTTGCTACATCCGTCTTCGGGGCCCATACACATAGGGCAGCAAGGGCAGGAATCCTTCTTCGGGCCCCCATCACATGGGGTTTAAAAGGGTGCATGACATCCCTGTGGGGGGCCCCTTACACATAGGTTAAAAGGGGTGCATACATCTTCTGCCCCCCCATACACATAGGGTTACAGATCAGTGAATCCCTCTGCTCCGGGGCCCCATACACTAGGGTTTAGCAAGGGGGACACCCTCTGCTGGGGCCCCATACATGGGGTTGCAAGGTGCAGGACACCCGTCGCTGGGGGCCCCCATAACGTGGGGTTAGCAGAGGTGCAGAATTCGTCTGCTCCGGGCCCCATACACAGTAGGGTTACGAGGTGCATTTGACTCTTCTGCTCCGGGGGCCCCATACACGAAGGGTTACAGGGGTCATGAAAAACCTCTGCTGGGGGCCCCTCCGTGGGTACAGAGGTGCGTGACTTCCGTCTGCCCCGGGGCCCCATAAAAAGAAAGGGTTACAATAATGACATCCGTCTGTCCGGGGCCCCAAACACAGTGGGGTTAGCAAGGTGCATGAACCCGCTGGGGGGCCCATAACAGTGGGGTTTAGCAAGGGCAGTACTCCCGTTGCCCCGGCCCCCAACCATGGGTTTTTCAGGGTGCGGGTGCATCCCCCTGCTCCGGGGCCCCCATCAAGTAGGGTTTGCAAGGTGCATGACTCCGTTGCCCCCGGGCCCTTCACAGTAGG